>JAQZBX010102323.1:0-11168 GCA_029593785.1 Cabassous unicinctus | reverse complement strand
TATATATATATATATAACAAATAACATTTATGTAAACAAATGCACATATATGCATATGTATTTATATATCATTTTACAAATAAAAAAAAATTAAAAAAAAGAAAAGAAACTAGTTCACAAGCATTTTACGGCTTCCTTGCAGCTCTTGCTTTGCTCATTCTGGGGAAGTTACTGGCCACGTCGTGAGCAGCCCTTTGGAGAGGGCCACATGATGGACTGAGGCCTCCTGCCAATGGCCAACAAGGAATTAAATACTGTGACGGGTAGTCTAATGTGTCAACTCAGCCAGGTAATTGTGTCCAGGTGTTTGGTCCAGCAAGCACTGGGCTAACTGTAATACAAGGACATCTATGGACTTCCATCACCAGTGAGTTTACTGCATGGATGGCTGATTACATCTGCATCAATCAGGGAGATTGCCATCAGCAATGGGTGATGCTTTTATCCAACCAGTTGAATGTCTTAAAAGGGGAAGTGATGTCAACATTCTGAGAGAATTTCCCAGCTCGTCTTTGGACAGCCAGCGTCTCTCGGAAACTCATCAAGGACCTTCGTTGGACTGTCATCGGAGCCCCTGGTTTGCAGCCTGCCTGCGGAACCTGGACCTGTGCATCCCCATGGTCACGTGAGAGACTCTTATATAATCTCACACTATTTACAGATATCTCTGTTGATTCTGTTTCCCTAGAGGACCCTGACTAATACAAATACCATGAGCCAACAGCTGCGTGAGGAAGCCGTCTGGGAAGTGGATCTTCCAGGCCCAGTCAAGCCATCAGATGGCTGCTGCCCCAGCCCACAACTTGATTGAACTGGTTGGGAGATCCTGAGCCAAAAGCATCCGGCTAAGCTGCTCCCAAATTTCTGACTCACAGAAACTGTGAGAAAACTAATATTTGTTGTTTTAAGTTGCTAAGTTTGGATAATTTGTTACACAGCAATAGATAGCTAATACATAGACCCTGGTTTGGGTCCCTGCCCCAAATTTGTGTGACCAGAGGCAAGTAACTTATTATTTCTAAGCCTCAGTTTCCTCATCTGTCAAAAGAGCATAACAGTACTTACTTTTTAAGACTGTTGTGAGAATTAAATGTGAGTGTAAAATAGTTAACACTGTGCCTGGCAAACAGAAAGCACTCATGAAATGTTAGGAACTATTCATCAAAACTCCAAACAAAAAAATTAGCAAAGAGCTGCACTGAACAAACCTGAATCCGCAGGGCCGCGGCAAGGAAGCTCACATCGTTTTCTACGAGACCGCCGACGTGTCCCCCAGGAGAACCACCTTCAAGCTTCCCTGGAAAAAAAATGGAAGGAAAAACTAAAGCATTCGGCATACTGTGATGTATGACCACTGCTGAGGGCTGGTCCCCAGGCCCTGACACAGCCTTGGGGCTCTGATGAGCCTTTGCTATATTTTACATAAGAGTCTATCGAGGGAAGCGGGTGTGGCTCAGTGGCTAGAGCCCCCGTTTACCATATGGGAGGCCCGGGTTCGCGTCCCGAGGCCTCCTTGTGAGGGCACGCCGGCCTGAGCGGTGCGGTGGGCTGATGCAGCAACCTCACAGCAGGAAGCGGGTGTGGTGCAATGGATAGAGCCCCCGTTTACCATATGAGAGGCCCTGGGTTCGCTTCCCGGCGCCTCCTTGTGAGGGCAGGCCGGCTCGCACGGCGCCGTGGGCTGATGCGGCAGGACCTCACAGCAAGGGGGAGATAAGCAGACACGGAGAAGACACACAGCAAATGGACACAGCAGCACAGGCAGCAAGGGGGGGATAAATAAATAAATAAATAAATCTTTAAAAAAAAAAAAAAAGAGTCTATCGAAGCGACAGACATGGGTAAATGGAGGTGTGATTAAATAAAGCACATCTGATTTGGGAAATTATACCTTGCATTGAAACCAGAGAGAAACAGCTAGGCACAGGGTCCCTCCAAACAGTGCCAAGTATTATATTGTGATTTTTTAAAAAATGGCATAATTAGAGATATAAATGGGAGCCCAAGACAGTGATAGTGGACATCTGCCACACTCAGTCCAGGAGCAGTAAGCATAGGCTGGCAGTTTAGGTCAGACTTTAGGTGAGGTGTGGATTAAAATTTTACTTCTGCCTCTCACTGGCATCTGTGACCTTGGACACACGATTAACGAGGGCAATAATTTCAGTTCACAGGGTTTTGTGAGAATTACATGTGACACGGTATGTAAACTGCTTGACATATACTGTGTATGTGTGTATAAATTATTAGAGTGAAAATACTGTTTGGAAGAAAGAGAAAGGGGCACGTATTTCACAGCATAATCCGTCAGAATTACTTCACATCTTATACTTTTGGTTTCTGACACAACGGGTTTTACTATTATTAGAAGTATCTATAATCTTTACTGGACGGTATGTATATAAAATAGAAGTGATTTCACTTGTGAAAGCAGTTTAAGAAGGGGCACTAAAGGACCAACAGGAAGGTCCAGCCAAAATGCTCTGTGAAAGAACAGGCTGTCTTTGACAACTTCAAAAAACTCTGTCATAGAAGTTTTATGACCAATTTTCCAGCAAAACTGACAAATGACACTATAGGAGATTAGTTATTTTTGATTACCTTTCAAAATAGAAAGGCATTTATAGAAATTCTACTTTCCCTCCTTTAGTTAGTTAGCTCTTGTAAAATTTAGGAAAAGTAACAACACATGGAAAATGTTTTAGGCTGCAGTTTCCCTTAGAGAAAAAAAACATTTCTAAGAGTAACATTTTGCATTAAGAAACTATTTTCTTCTTTTTTGGACCACTCTGCTCTTAAATTATCCATTTTGCTGACAATCCTTTGCAAGAAAGAGTGCAAAACACTTACGAGTATGTGTTTTATGATGGTCTATTGTCAAATGTATTAAGGGTGTTGGAAAACCATTTCCCTCAGGTATTGTTTAAAGATTAGCAACACTTCAGTTTTATAAATAATGCTTAGGAAAAAGCCAAGAGTCGAGATTTTGTCTTGACCTCTATCTTTAAATGATGGAGAAACCTACAGCCTGTTCTAAATGTAAGTTCACAGAATATAATCACAGTTACCCATGCAAGAGAAGAATTTTACTGTCACAGTTACATGGTAAATAATTCCTCCCATAATTTCAGCCACTGCCTTGCATAAAATACAACTAGGTTAAAGTGAAAACATGCTATTTTGCAATCCTAGTCAATATCCCAGCAGCCTTCTTTGCAGAAATGGAAATGCCAATCATCAAATTTATATAGATGGGCAGGTAAGGGGCCCTGAACAGCCAAAGCCAGCTTGAAAGAGAAGAATGATGTTGGATGACTCATAGTTCCTGATTTTAAACTTCTGACAAAGACACGGTAATGAAAACAGCATGGTACTGATGCAAGGACACACATACAGACCAGTCAAATTGAACTAAGAGCTCAGAAATAAACCATCAATCTTTGGCCAACTGATTTTCAAGAAGGATGCCAAGTTCACTCATTTGGGAAGAAGAGACTCTTGAATAAATGGTTCTAGGAAAACTGGATGTCCATATGCAAAAGAATGAAAGTGGATCCCTGCCTCACACCATATACAAGGATCAACTCAAAATGGATCAGGGACCTAAATATAAGAACCGAAACTATGAAACTCCTAGAAGGGAAGCATCTTCAGGATCTTGTGTTAGGCAATAGTTTCTTAGGCATCATAACAAAAGCACAAGCAACAAAAGAAAGAATAGATAAATGGGACCTCACAAAAAATAAAAACAAAACCACAACTTTTGTGCATCAAAGGACTTTATCATGAAAGTGAAAAGACAACCTACAGAATGGGAGAAAATATTTGGAAACCATATTACTGATAAGGGTTTAATATCAAGAATATACAAAGAATTCCTAGAATTCAACAACGAAAAGTCAGACAATCTAATTAAAAAATGAGCAAGAGTTGAATAGACATTTCTTCAAAGAAGATATACAAATGGCCAATAAGCACATGAAAAGATGCTCTACCTCATTAGCTAATCCATGGACATAGGATGTCCTTCTAGGTATGTACCCCAAAGAATTGAAAGCAGGGGCTCAAAGAGATATTTGAACTCTACTGTTCATAGCAGCATTATTCAAAATTGCCAAACAATGGAAGCAACCCAAGTGTCCATCAACTGATGAATGGAGAAACAAAATGTGGACTATATATATACAATGGATTATTATTCAGCCATAAAAAGAATGAAGTTCTGATACATGTGAAACGTGTATGAATGAAATGTGAAGACATATCAAGTGAAATAAGCTAGACACAGTAGAAGAAATTTTGTATGATCTCACTGACATGAAATAATTAGAATAAATAAATTTATGTCAGGAACTAGAATTCTGGATATCAGGGATTAGGATGAAGGCAACCAAGAATCATTAGATATTTGTAGCAAAACAACAGTACCCAAACAAAGACAAACAGCACAGCTATTTGTCTGAGAAAATGAGACAGGGCAGGAAAAAAACAAAACCAAAACAAAACCCACATTAAAAAATTCAAATTAGCATCCTTAAGGAGATTAATGAGCATGTTTTCCAACAGTTTAAGAATAGGTTGTTACGGATAAGGAGAAATCCAAAACTAAGAAAATGTTCTGGAAGGTTTATAGTGATGATTTCTGGAATAAAAGAACCAAATCATCAAATGGAAATGGTTTAGCTAGTGATGTTGAAAAGGGGCTGAGAAGCCTCCCATAATGAAAGATAAAGCCAGAAAAGATTTCTTGTACAGTAATATAAGGGGAGGTCAAACTTGTAAACAGTAGGGTTCCCAGGAAGAAATAACAGACTTCAGAAGAGAATAAATATTTAAATTTCCCTGAGCTGAAGACAGAATCAAATCTCTAAAGAAAATGTCCAACTGAGGACCTAGAAGGGAAAAATTTAATAGATACTTATAGAGCACTGACAGGTTAGATTCTGAATCCTAAAGCTAAAAAGGAAAATGCTAAAAGCTATCCTGAAGTAAAAAAAACTAAAAATAAAAAACCCCAAAAAAACTCCCTTAGGCACCAAGCTTTTTGCCATCAGTACTAGATGCTAGAAAACCAGAGCAAGGCTTTCAAAGTTAAGAATGAAAATTATCTTGAATTTAGATTTCTATGCCTACCTAAATTATTTTTTCCAGTATATACTCTAATACAACAAAAAGAAACCTAAAAAAGGAGCAAGACATGGGATTTGTGAAATGGAGTTAAAGAAAGAACAAAATGAAAAAGAAAAGCATAAAAATCCAGAATGAGAGCTCTGCCGCAGGCTTAGGAAAAGCGATAGGTACGAAATTTGCACAAGACATTAAAGGGGTCTATGAAAAGAGTCTTCCAGAATCCTAAGACACTACAGCAGCATGCCAGAGAGAAGGAGAAGACATTCGTCCCTTCTGATCATAAAGGCCATGTAAAATTAACAACTGCTCAAGAAAGCAACTGTCCGGACAGAAATCAAGCCAAAGTGGGGCATGATTTTTGAGCAAGAGGTAGAGTACTTTCTGAAATCACAAACTTAGACTGCCACTAGCCTTAAATCATTATTATGTAACGATACTCTGAATTATATAATATATATATATATATATACACAATGTTATATATACCTGTTTACACATACAAACATATTTATGTTTATTTTGTTCCAACAAGTGATTTGTTATTTTTTTTAACTTTATTTTGTACATTTAGTAATTGAAAATAAAATTAAAAACTAAAAAGTAAACACTGATGAATAAATACATACATTTCTCAGTTAAATGTACTGGATACATATACATTTTTTTAAAAAATCAAACAATATGTTACCCAATATATTTGGTTCATAGCAACTATTTGTTATTTTTACACAGAATTTTGCTTAGCATTTTTAGCTACAAATTTCTCTGGAACAATCATCTCAGAAGTAAACACAGGTTCTAAACTTTTTTTCCCCAAATTAAAACAAAAAAGTGTTTGTTTAGATAACAGTGTTGCCTTCTGAGCTTTATGCATGGTTGACAAATGTTTTTACCAAGAATTAACTTTATTTCCATTAAGAGATAAGTAACAACAAAGATGTCTAAAAACAACACAAAATACTACCTCTTCATTGTTTCTACATATTTATAAATTATATTTATATATTATATGTTTATATATTTTAAACTTTAGAGGACTCTTTTAGGAACAAATATTTCTGTTTGAAAAAAGTTTCCTGAATTTCACTAATGCTTTTAGTATCCCATGTTCTTTTCTTTCTATTAAAATTAAGTTTAATGCTTTTTTATGGAAAAAAAAAAAACGTAAAACAGTAAGACGGTTATCTCAAAGTGACTAGATTCGAGGTTATTTCCTTCTATATACCATTCTGCAATTTCATAAGTTTTCCACCATGAACTATTGCTTTTTTTCATATACACTTTTTTAAAAAAGATACTTAGATTACATAAATGTTACATACAAAATATAGGGAATTCCCATATTGTGTATTGCTTTTGAGATCAGACTCAATGCAATTTTTAAAACTAATTGAATCAAAGTTGTAAACCCAGACCATTTGAAGGAGTTGAGACCCATAACTCAGTGTATCAGGAATATATTCTCATAAGGGTCCTAACTAAAGAGAATGGGGGAAGGAAATCCCGGCTTCAGAAGCCACTGGAGCCTGCGATGATCAGCCACGACCGAGCCACCGGGACCCCAGGTTGCAGAAGGGTCTTTTCACTTCCCAATAAACGCTCCTGGGCCCTCTGGGAACAAGTCAACGAATTACTTTAAAAGACAGCCTTGGGGAGCGGTGTAGCTCAGTGGTCTGAGTGCCTGCTTCCTATGGACGAGGTCCTGGGTTCAACCCCCGGTATCTCCTAAAAAGACAGCCTTTCACTTACCAAACTTTCTTTTTTTTTTAAAAAAAAAAAAATTTTTATTTATTTTCTTGATCCATTTTAAACCCCCTCTTCCCCATTTGCTGTTATTGTGCCCATTCGCTGGGCAATTCTCTGTGTCTGTTTCATCTCTTCTCATCCTCCTCCTCCAGTCTTCACCAGGATTTGATCCTGAAGACCTCCGATGTAGGAGAGAGGTGTTCTGCCATCTGCGCCACCTCGGCTCCTGGTTTTCGGAGCTTTCGGAGCATCTCGTCTTGTCTCTCCCCTGCGTCTCTCTCCTGTTACGTCATCATCTTGCTGCATAGCTCCCAGGGCCTGGAGGCTCACCGGCACACAGAGCCTGGCAGCCCATGCGCCTTCTATATACATATTTTTATTTTACTGGGAGGTCCCGGGGATCGAACCCAGGTCCCTCCATATGGCAGACGGACGCCCAACCGTTTCAATCACATCCGCCCCCCAAACTTCCTACAATAAGAAAATGCAAGGCTAAAATGGTATACGGGTTTCTCTGGACATGAGAGCAGTTCTCTCCCTGACGTGAGTGTTTTGAGGCCACCCTGGGAAGTCTGGCAGAACAATCAATAAAGCAGAGGGGCCCAAGGCAAATCCCTGGTCCTCCAGCCATGCTACGTGCAGACGTCTCAGCTTTCTTGGCCCTGGCTCCCTTCCTATCACAGAGGCACAGCGTGAACCCACAGGCTGAACTCTCTCGAGCCTTTTATTTTTCCTCTAGGAGAACAAGCACTCTGAAAAATTTGTGGGAGCTTCTGAAAACTGGAAGAGCTAAAAATCAGGCAGTAGTGCAGAAAAAAACTTTTTTCAAAATACTGGTAGTTTTTAAATTAAGTATTTTAACCTTGCAGGATAAAAAGTAGCGTGTGGTAAGTGAAATTTTAGTATACTATGTGACAATGCTCTCAAGAATTGTACTGTTAGTTTAAATCATTTGAATTTCACAAAATGATAGTATTATCACTATTTTTAAAAAGAACATAAGAAAAGAAATATAATTAGAATATTAGCATCGACTTATATAAGCAGTCCTTTTGAAATCACTGAAACCAAATTAAGAAGAAATTGCATAGGGATGCCTATTCTAAATGGCTTAAATCTTTTTAAAAATGAAAAAGATTACATGTATTGAGAACTAGCTAAAATTTGAAATGGAAGACTTGCAATAATATATCTCAAAGATGGATCCAAAACAACTAGAATTTCCTGGGGAAAAAGCAATTAATTAAAAAACTAATTTTAAAAGATTCCATTTTCCTGGAATGGCTCATAGATACAAAGGATTGTAGAATGAAATTCAAAAGTCAGAAGCAGATACCCTTATTTTGTTCCAAACGAGTTAGCAAACTATTAAATTACACGCATGGCTAATATCTCTAAAACCACCTTCTGACATTCTCAGGTCACTGGACCGCTTCCTTCCTCGGGCTTGATTTTTTGCTAACGTGAAGGCTGCGATGAGGATATGGTCGCAAGCATGTAGAGGAAGAGGGTAAAGAAGACACCAACATTCACTGGCAGCAACTATAAAGCGGCCCCGCAGGAGCATCTCATTCATATCTCACAACAGCCTTGCTCCATTGTACACACGAGGAAATCAGAGAGGGTGAGTCACCTGCTCAAAGTCACACAGCCTATGTGTATAATGAGATGAGGAGTCTTAAACCTCTTCTCTCTTTTCTTTGAGTCAAGTCAACACTGAGTCCAAAATCCATTTCTTTTCACTACAGTATAGTGTCTCCCTTTGGAACCACAGAGGGAAGATCCCATGTTCCCCAACTTATTAGCATGAGCCCTGGAATCCAGCCCAGGTTCTGCCCTCAGCTCCATACTAAACAGAATCATGTTAGTTTAAAATAATACTGTTGTGCTTAGGGTGATTTGAAAGAATGCTTACTTTAAATACAAAGAAATAGAGTTATTCTTATCAGAGCTAGAAAACAACATCAAAATCTCTCGGTTTCAAATGTAAACAACAGGCTCCTGAAATAGAAGAGCCAACAATTTAGGTGTAATTGTTTCCTAAGGTCTGCTTCTGGGATATGGGCCATGAGGAGAATCTCTCCTGGGACGATGTATTCAGTAAAATGCCTCTATAGAATTACCTCACCACCACTCACCATATCCCATCCATTTCCACAGGGTGGGGGGTGGAGTTCCCTGTACCATTGAGCTGAGAATGAATATTTCATTATAAAAACCTGCCTTCACCCAATCACAAGTTTATTAAAAATTCTTCAGTGCTGACATTTAAATAAAAGCCCCTTTCCTTTTCATAATGATTGAAAAAGTCTATGCATTTGCTTCAACGTAGCAGGATTATGAAAAAAGAAACGAGGTGTGACAATGTACCGATAGATTGAATTTTCATAGTAATCAAAGTAAAACAAACTATGAACATTTAGAAATGCCACGCTACTATGTGCTGTACCAACTGAGAAAAAGTTAAAGCATTTAATCAACACAGCACTTGTCATCTTTGCCTCAAGAGCTGTCCAGATCAGCGCTAGCTTCAAGTGGGAGATGGCAAATTCAAGACACCATCTCTCCATCCGCAACCTTAAAATTGCAGAGTGCAATTAAGTCTGTGTCTACTCATTCAATATCAATATTTACTGAGTATTTAACTATGTGTCTGGCACTACATTGGACATATGCCACATTCAGTTTATCCACTCATCTTTTTTTAAAGTAACTTTATTTCAAATTCAACAAAAAAATATATTAGAAAAAGGCAGCTCAACAAGTTATGGAATCATCACTCCCAAAAAGCCCTGCCCAGTCACTTTCATCTCATCTAATTCCAGCCACTAACTCAGCTGTTCCTCCAGTGTTCGGAAGAATACACAGACGAACACAGATTAGTTAAATGACATAGACAAGGTCTTCCCATCAATGAAAAAATTGAAGAGAGAGAAAAAAAAAGCTCCATTCATCTGTTGATGGACACTTGGGTTGGCTGTTGGGACTAATGCTGCTATGAACATCAGTGTCTTCTGTGAATTAGAAAAAGGATGGCCCCCCGGGCCAGCTCCAGAGCCCATGTGCACCCTTGGCTGTTTGCCCAGGGTGGGCACGTCGTGAGCCACCCCATGGCGTGGGCCTGCTGAGGTCCAGAACATTCCTGGATTCCTTGATGAAATCCCATCAAACAGCAGCATAAAGGCCAATACTACCTTTTTTTTTTTAAGGAGGTACCAGGGATTGAACCCGGGACCTCGTACATGTGAAGCAGGCGCTCAACCACTGAGCTACACCTGCTCCTGCCAGTCTTACTTCTAGTGCCGAATCTCAAACTGTTCTGAAGTGATTTGGGGGCCCCAAGAAACCGTTTCAGGAGTTGCTGCCAGGGGCACTCAAGGGGTAGAGGGCTGGACTCCATTCCCACCTTCTGCAATACTGCTTTCATGTTGCAACGAAGAGTTCTTTGGGAGAAAGGATCCTACTGCTTTTTGAATGACCTGTGAAAATCCCTATGTCTAGTTTATTGCACACATGGAGAAATAATTGACTTTAGGTCACAACTGACCCCAGTGGGGGTAGAGGGAAGGAGGCAGCCACTGTAACTGGCATCTTGGCTTCCTTTTACCCAACAAGATGGGCCTACCAGGGAAGTCGGCACACCACCGTCCTTAGATACCTATACTGCAAGCTTATGGTGGCGACTACCAACATTCCAGAACACTCTCAGAATTCTGAAGGAGGAGGGCTGACATTCGTCTCATAGCAATCTTGCCTATTTCTATAAGCAGCCCATGTTAGGACATTTACCTGATAGGAAGTCATGGGAACAGTTGAGAACGGTAGTTCCTGGCTGTATCCACGAAAGGGGAATCTCTTCTGGCCTGGGCGATCCTAAGACCACAATGTCCGCCTCCTGAAGCTAAAAAGAAGAAAAAAGAAAACCCATATTTATTTATTTATTCATTTATTCGTTTATTTATTTATTTATTTATTACATTGGCTAAAATGCTTTTTTTTTAGTTGCCATGTCTCTATTTTTTAAAGATACTTAAAAAAAATTTTTTTTTAAAGATACTAAGATTATATAAATGTTACATTAAAAATGTAGAGGAGGGACTTCCGGGAAGATGGCTGAGTAGTAACACACAGGAATCTCTTCTCCAGAAAAATAGCTAGAGAACTGGCTGAAACAGACCCAAAATAGATCTTCTAGGGTTTAGGACAGCAGGGGAAGACTGCACACCACCGAGAGGAGAGAGGGACAAAAGAGAGAAATCGCGACGACAGAACCAGAACCGTGAGTTTTTAAT
>JAQZBX010102322.1:0-11172 GCA_029593785.1 Cabassous unicinctus | reverse complement strand
TGATATATTTCCTTCAGCTGACTTATTGATTTGTTGCCTTTTAAAAGAAAATTATGCCGATCTAATCACAAAGAAAGGTTCAAATGCTAAAAACTTCACACCTGAGGTTTTCCATTATGGAACAGAATGATTAACGGTCCAGCAGAAACAACCACCCATGAACCTTTAGCCAGAGACTTGAAAATACCATGTTGCTAATAGAGGAGCTTGGAATACTCCAACCAGTTTTTCTTTCTCTATGAAAGCAACGTTAAAATTTTCTGCTAAACTGACCTGTGGTGTGGTAATCATTTCAAACCAGATCTTTAAACTTTGTGTGCTAACAGACATTTGGATTATTATTTTTTAAACAAAAACTTCATTATGCTAAATATACTCATCAATGAAGTACAACAGCACCCCCTTTTCAAAAAAAAAACCAAAAAAAACTCACTATTTTTTAAAGTCAATTTGATGGTCCTGAATGGGAAATCTAATCAATGGATGGACATCAGGAATCCTGGGTAGTCAAGGTAGGTCATCTTTCTCCTCTGACCCCCTCTAACAAAAGAAGTGTAAAAAGAATGTGGAGACCTATTTTAGGACCATGTAAGTTGGTATTAATTATTATGAATCTTGTATAAAACCCTTGATAAGGGGAAGGCTATATTACATGCCATTTTGGGACATGAAACCAGAGCAAGTGGGTAAAGTCTATTGGTGTACCCATTCTTTTTAATATTTTATCGCCCAGTTCCAGCCTTAAATGGATGTCACTCTGAGAATCAGGCTCATTTGCTTTGGGACAGAAAGAGTTATGATTGCAGGTTGAGCTGGGGCAGCTCCTGGGTGGTGTTGGAGCCCAGATTAAGAGAGCTTCAGTAGCACTAGAGAGTCCATTAACGGATTATGAGCTGATATGGCATCGACAGTTCTTGGTGACCATGGGCGTAGTTGGTAGCAGAGGAGCAGGGGTTTGGGAGGGCTGTAGAGAGCAGCCTGATTAGCCCTCGGACTTAGGGAGCAGGACTGAGGGAAATGTTAGACCTAAGCATTTTTCTTTCAGGAAGAGAGCACTATTATCTTGTTCCTACCAAAGAGAAAATAAAAATCAGCTGCAATTCTACCACCCTTTCCCTGAGAGGACAACTAATTCCTGATTGTACACACTTTAAAAAATGTTTTTCTTTCTCCCTCGTTGGTTTTATTTCCTTCCACCACACTGTTAGATTTTTTAAAAAATTAAAGCTACATCATGAACTTTTGTCCAGATCATTATTCTTCCAAAATATAATTTTTAGTGGCTGATTAACATTTAGTTGTAAGATTTCACTATGTTTGGAAATTAAGGTCATTACCAAAAATGTTTTTTATTGCAAGCCAGATTCTTCTTTTGTTTTGTTTTCTTGTCAGTGAAAATTATGCTCCAAAGATCCTCAGCTCCTGGTCTCAACTATTCTTTCCCTGGGAGTTTGTTAGAAACACAGACTCTCAGCCTTTCCTGAACTAGAATCTGCATTTGCAATACTCAAGCAATTCATATGTGGATTAAAATTTGAGAAACACTACTTTAGTTGATTGCCACTAATTACCCTTTGATTACTCCTACACCAGTGGCTCCCAAACTTGTCTTCATATTGAAATCACCAGGGGAGCTTCAAAAAATGCTAATGCTGTGTCTCACCCCTAGAGAATATGATTTAATTGGTCTGGGACGTGGCTTGGGCTTTGGAAATATTTAACGATCCCCAGGAGAATCTAACACACAACCAACTTTGGGAACTGTGACCCAATACCTCCTGTATTAATGTCCGATCTTGAGAAGTGTTTCCAGGTCTTCATCCAATCCAATTTGGGTTGTAGTTTTCCTTCTTAGATGTTTTTCCTCCATTCTATTCCATAAAACTCCTATTTTCAAAAATCCCTCTAAAATTCTGTTCCATTAGTGGTACGTTTTCTCTTTATTCCCTAATATTGTTATACATTTAAATTTTGTGCCTTAACACTGTCCAAGGCAAAATATAATCTAGGTGGGGAGTTTTCATGTTGGTTCTAGATTGATACGTCTTTTCCACCATATTTCTTTTCTCCTTCCTCACATGGCCAGATTCCCCAAAATCCGATATGTCTGCACCATATTCAACTTCTTCTTCTCATTTCTTGGTGTATCATTTTGATTCCTCATTGTTTCTATTTCAGTTCCCGAGTGATACAGCTACAGCAGGATTTCTCAACAATGTCACTATTGATATTTGGGACAGGAAATTCTTTGTTGTGGGGGTCTTCCTTGTGCACAGTCAGATGTTTAGCAGCATCCCTGGTTTTTACCTGCTAGATGCCAGTAGTGCCCCGAGGTGGTGAGAACCAAAATTGTTTGCAGGCATTGCTAAGTGTCGCATAGGGGGCAAAATTTCCCTGGGTTGAGGATCACTGAACTATAAGGTTGTCAAGTTTTCTCAATGGCTAATAAACAATGCAGCAAAAACATTTTAAAAATATTATTTCAGAAGTGAGACAGTCTACTATTGTCATAAGTGTAATTTGTATAATCAATTTTATTCCATGTGCTGATATTCTGGGATTGTCCAGGATTTGTGGAATTTTATTCTTTACTATTAAAATGAGCCACCACATATGGAATGAAATTTGATTCAATTGTTATGAATTTGTATGACTTCATATAAAGAAATTCACATATCTAAAAAAAGATGAGAGAGAGAGATCATAGACCAGAGGTCCCAATATTAGAATAAGGAAAAATGATCACAACAGTATGGTCACTGTTTGGGCTAAATTCTGGCTCAAATTGCCTTGGATTTGGAAAACAAGAGCAAATTTACCTAACATGCTTATCCTTCACTTCTATTCTGAAGTTTAAGTATGTGAGTGAATATTCCATCTTAATTACAGGCCTTTTGAGGTGAAGGAAATATACATTAAAACAAGCCTGCATGAGTGGACTTAACATTTGTTGAATAGGCTGTTATGGCCCAGCTGGTTGGGCTTGACAGCCTTGTCAAAAATCACTTGACCATAGACGTGAAGGTCTGTTTCTGAACCATCAATTCGGTTCCATTGTTGTATATGTCTGTCTTCATGTCAGCACCATGCTGTTTTTCCCACTGTACCTAGGTAATATTATTTAAAGTCCAGAAGTAAGAGTTCTCCAACTTTGATCTTCCTTCTTAAGATGTTTCTGGCTATTCGGGGCCCCTTACCCATCCACATAAATGTGATAATTGGGTTTTCCATTTCTTTAAAAAAGGCTGGTGGAATTTTTATCGGGATTGCATTGAACCTGTATACCAATTTGGGTAAAATTAACATCTTAACGATATTTAGTCTTCAATCCATGAACACAGAATGTTCTTCCATTTATTTAGGTCTTCTGTGATTTCTTTTAGCAATGCATTGTAGTTTTCTGAATACAAATTCTTTACGTCCTTAGTTAAGTTTATTCCTAAATATTTGATTCTTTTAGTTGCTATTGTAGATAGAATTTTTTTCCTGACTTCATCTTCGGATTGCTCATTGCTAGTGTTTAGAAACACTGCTGATTTTTGCATATTAATCTTGTATTCTGCCACTCTGCTCAATTCATTTGTTTGCTCTAGTAGTCTTGTTGTAGATTTTTGGGATTTTCTAGGTATAGGATCATATCATTTGCAAATAGTGAAAGTTTTACTTCTTCCTTTCCAAATTGGATGCAGGTTATTTCTTTTTCTTTCCTAATCGTACTAGTTAGAATCTCTAGCACTGTATTGAACAACAGTGGAGACAGTGGGCATCCTTGTCTTGTTTCCTATCTCAGTGGGATAGCTGTCAGTCTTTCCCCATTGAGTACAATGCTAGCTGTGGATTTTTCATATATGCTGTTTATCATGTTGAGAAAGTTTCCTTTGATTCATAATTTTGGAGTGTTTTATAAAGAAAGGATGCTGTATTTTGTCAAATGACTTTTCTGCATCAATCAAAATGATCATGTGATTTTTCTTCTTTGATTTATTAATGTGCTGTATTACACTGATTTCCTTGTGTTGAACTACACTTGCATGCCTGGGATAAAACCCACTTGATCATGATGGAAAGTTCTTTTAATGTGCTGTTGGATTCAATTAGTGAGTATTTTGTTGAGGATTTTTGCATCCATATTGATTAGGGAGATGGGCCTGTAATTTTCTTTTTTCACAATATTTTTGTCTGGCTCTGGTATTAGGGTGGTATTGGCTTTATAGAATGAGTTTGGTAGTGTTTCTTCTTGTTCAATTTTTTGGAAGTGTTTGGTATTAAATCTTCTTTGAATGCTTGGTAGAATTCTCCTATGAAGTCATTTGGTCCTGGGCTTTTCATTTTGGGGAGTTTTTTCGATGACAGCTTCAATCTTTTTCTTGTGATTGGTTTGTTGCCATGTTCTGCTTCTTCTAGGGTAAGTGTAGGTTGTCTGTATGTTCCTAGGAATTTTTCCATTTTATGTGCATTGTCTAGTTTGTTGGTGTACAGTTCATAGTATCCTCTTATGATCTCTTTTATTTCTGTGGGGTCAGCAGTAATGTCCCTTTTTTCATTTCTGATGTTATTTATTTGCATCAACTCTCTTTTCTTCATTGTCAGTCTAGCTAAGGGTTTGCCAATTTGGGTAATCTTCTCTGAAAACCAATTTTTGGTTTTGTTGATTCTATTTTGTTGTTGTTTTTGCTCTCAATTTCATTTATTTCTGCTCTGCTCTTTGTTTTTTCTTTCCTTCTGCTTGCTTTGGGAATGTTTTGCTCATCTTTTTCTAGTTCTTCCATCTGTGTAGCTAGGTCATTGGTTTTAGCTGTGTCTTCTTTTTTAATGTAAGCATTGAGGGCTATAAATTTCCCTTTTAGCACTGCCTTCACTGCAACCCATAGGTCCTGATACGGTATGTTCTCATTTTCATTTGTCTTGAGATACGTATTGATTACTCTTGCAATTTCTTTTTGACCCACTGATTGTTAAAGAGTGTGTTGTTTAATCTCCATATATTTGTTAATTTTCCCATTTTCTGCCTGTTGCTGATTTCCAAATTTATTCAGTTATGATCAGATAAAGTGGTTTGTATAATTTCAATCTTCTTAAATTTATTATCTGCTTTGTGACCCAACTCAGGGCTATCCTGGTAAAAGATCCATAAGTACTTGAGATGACTGTATATCCTGCTGTTTTGGGGTGTAATGTTCTGTACGTGTCTTTTAGGTTTTGTTCCATTATCATGTAATTCAAGTTCTCTGTTTCTCTGCTTATCTTCTGCCCAGATGTTCTATCCAATGCTGAGAGTGGTGCATTGAAGTCTCCAACTATCGTTGTGGAGACCTCTTTTTCTCCCTTCAGTTTTGCCAGTGTTTGCCTCATATAATTTGGGGAATCCTGGTGTATTAGTCAGCCAAAGGAGTGCTGATGCAAAATATCAGAAATTGGTTGGTTTTTATAAAGGGTATTTATTTGGGGTAGAAGCTTACAGTTACCAGGCCATAAAGAATAAATTTCTTCCCTCACCAAAGTCCGTTGCTACAAGTTGGAGCAAGGCAGCTGCCGATGTTTGCCAGCGTTCAGGCTTCTTGGGTTCCTCTCTCCCCGGGGCTCCGTTTCTCTCCGGGCTTAGAGCCTCTGTTTCCTCCACAAAGTCAGCTGTAGACTAGGAGGCTCTCTAGGCTTTATTTATCTCCACAAGGCCAGCTGTGAACTGTCAAGCAAACGGCTCGTGTCTTTTCCAGGAGCCTTCTCTCCTTCCTCACGACCAAAGTCCTCTGTGTGCTCACTCCCCTGGGCTCCAGCATTAATACTCCAACATCAAAACTTCTACAACTCTGTCCTTTGCCATGCCTTTTATATTTGATTCCCCACCCACCAAGGGGTGGGGTTCAACACCCTACTGACGTGGCCTAGTCAACGCCCTAATCATAACTTAATCATGCCCAGATTAACAGACCAGTCAATAAACATAATCCAGTATCTATTTTTGGAATTCATAACTATATCAAACTGCCAAACTGCTACACCTGGTAAGGTGCATACAGATTTATGATTGTTATTTCTTCCTGGTTAATTACCACTTTTATTAATATATAATGTCCTTCTTTGACTCTAATAACAGTTTTGCTTTTAAAATCTATTTTATCTGATATAAGTATAGCTACTCAGCCTTTTTTTTTTTTTTTAATTGCATGTGTGGTATCTTTTTCCAGTCTTTCACTTTCAATCTATTGGTGTCCTTGGTATAAGGTGAGTGTCTTGTAACAACAGATAGATGGCTCATATTTTCTTATCCATTCCACCAGTCTGTGTCTTTTGATTGGGGAGTTTAACCCATTAACACTCAAAGTTATTACTGTTAAGGCAGTTCTTCACCCATTTTGACCTTTGGGTTTTATCTGCCATATCTTTTTTTCACCACTCTTTTTACTGAAATATTCTTCATTTCTAGACTCTCTTCCAAGCCTCTCTCTCCTGACTTTTCTTTTTGGTTGTAGCACTCCCTTTATATTTCCTGAAAAGCCAGTATCTTGGTTACAAACACTCTCAGTTTCTATTTATGTGTGAATATTCTAAACTCACCATCATTTTTGAATGACAATCTTGCCAGATATAAGATTCTTGGCTAGCAGTTTTTCTCTTGTCATATCTTTAATATATCATATCACTGCTTTCTTTCCACCATGGTTTCTGATGAGAAATCAGAAAGTAATCATATTGGGCATCCCTTGTATGTGATGCATCACTTTTCTCTTGCTCCTTTCAGTATTCTCTCTTTGTCTCTGGTGTTTGACATTCTGATTAGTGTGTGTCTCAGAGTAGGACATTTCAGATTTATTCAGATGGGAGTATATTGTGCTTCTTGGATTTGGATATCTATGTTCTTCAATAGGTTGGGAAATTTTCTACCATTATTTCCTAAAATATTCCTTCTGCCCCCTTTCCCTTCTCTTCTCCTTCTGGGACACCCATGACACATATGTTTGCACATCTCTTGCCATCATTTACTTCCCTGAGACCCTGTTCAATTTTTTCCATTCTTTTCTTTATCTGTTCTTTTCTATGTTCGCTTTTTGAGACCATGTCTTCAAGCTTGCTGATCCTTTCTTCTGCTTCCTCAAATCTGCTGTTCAATGTCTCCAGTGTACTTTTAATTTCATTAATTGTGCCTTTCATTCCCATGAGAGCTGCCATTTTTCTATGTATGTTTTCAAATTCTTATTTGTGCTCACTCAGTGTCTTCTTAATAGCCTTAATCTCTTTAGCCATCTCATTGACTTTATTAAGGAGATTTGTTGAACATCTGTGATTAGTTGTCTCAACTCCTTTATGTTACCTGGAAGCATATCGTTTTCCTTTGGGCCTTATCTTCCTGTTTCTTGGTATGGATTGTAATTTTTTTGTTGGTGTCTTGGCATCTGGTTTACTAGATATATTTATTCTGGGCACAGCTTCTCTCTTTAGGTTAGGGTTTCTATTTGATTGGTTTTGTGCTACAGCCCCTCTTTGATGTGCAGATCAACTTAACTTGGAACTTTATAGTGACTCATGTTTAGCCAATCTGAATTTTTTTCAGCTCTTTTTCATGTGTCTATTGCCCTTTCTTCCTTGCTCATTGTGTATTAGGAGCTGAGGATGCAGTTAGTACTGTAAGCCATGGAGGCTGAAGCTGCCCATGTTTCCCCAGGAACCGATGAAGCTTCTTCCACCTTTCTCCTCTGCCAGGGTAGGGATGGTGCCACAGACATGTGCAGTAAGCCAAGCCATGCAGGCCTCGACTGTGTCTGTGGTTGCCTAGAGAGACTGTTGAAGCATCACGCTGCTTCCTCCCCTGCCTGGGGCAGGGATGGAGCCATAGCTGTGGGCAGCAAACTAAACCATTCAGGCCAAAATGGATCACAGTTGCCTGGATGGACTGACATAGCACTGGCCCCCCTCCTCCCCTGGCAGGGGTGGGGATGGAGCCTCAGGTGGGCTGAAAGTGCCTGAAGTTGCTCTGACAGGCTGAGGGGGTACTGTCCCTTCTGTGTGTTCAGGGGTGGGAGCCACAGGCACCCAACAATCCAGTCCATATGGGCCCAAACACCTGCAGTTAACCAGAGAGGCTGGTGCAGGTCCCCCCAGCTTCCTCCCTGCCAGAGTTGGGCCTGGAGCCCAGGCTAAACATTTTGGAATAAATATATTCCTATTAGACATCTTTAAAGAGAGGAAAAATAGTTATGCTAATAATCATGATAAAAATAATCAGTCTAATCTCTCCCATTTGTAAGATACTTTCTATGTACTATAACAAGTGCTTTTCAACATATTACCACGTTTTAATCCTTATAACAACCCTGATATTATAAGGTCACTTTAGAGCCAGCCTTTCTCTACCACCTTCCTCTCCTAGAAACCATGGGAAGTAATGTAGATCTTCATTTAAGGCATTCTTAAAAGCAAAGGGAATGAGCTTTGCACTTATATCACCAGCAAATTTCACGTAAAGCTTCCCCGGATGTCTCTCTTCCCCACTTCCCTTCACCCACACACCCCTCTGATCTCTCTCACAGCCCTACGAGGCTGTATTATCTTTCTTGCTTATTTCCTCCTTCCTTGGTGCCATTGCCAGTCTTCCTTTTCCCACCTGCAACCCCCCGGGAAGTACAATCTGCTTTACTTTAGTGCCCCTCTTTCAACAAAGATTTCTGTCAAAAAAAATTCTGTGTATTTTTATAGGTATATATGAGGGAATGGAAGCAATGAAAACTGAAGTAATTTTCCTAAGATACACCAGCAGGTCTGGATTTGAACCCGGCTCTTTCTGAATCTAACAATTGTGTTATTTCCTTCTTATGAGTTTTCTTTACAATTCTATCATCTGTATATAATCCTGTTTATGTTAAGGCTCAGTGTCAGATTTTATAAGTTTTCCAATCAACTTTATTTGGGCAAAGTGATTACTTGGCATCTGAGCTGACAAGTCCAAGTGTGCCCGGAGGAGTTTAAAATGGGTTGAAAAAACTTGTTAACTAGATTGCTTATTTAAAAAGGAAACAAAAACCTCTTAGGTTATAAAGTTGGAATCAGCATAATTAAACAGGTGTCCCACAATGCGGTTTTTAAAAAGACTTTCTAAACTTAAAGATTTTGTCTTCACCCACCCACACTACCTTACTAATCTGATTGATCTTCCTTTAGGGAAATCGATAGTCATTCTACATCTCAATATTTAGAGATGCCATTGGCCCCAGTCTCTACTTTTGTTTTACCTCTTCCAGGCAAGCAGCTGTGAATGGATGAGGTTATATAGCTTTGTCTGTCTGTTTGTTTTTAAATATAATGTATCCCCTACTTGGCAGGCACTTGCACTTCTACCATACAGGCCTCCATGTGTTCTGATGGGGATTTTATACCCTCTTTTGTTTGCTTTACTTGTTCCTTCAAGAAACACAGACCAGATTCCACATCTCACCCACTAGTCAATGATTGTTTGTCCTGGCTGTACATTGGTACCCACCAGCAAGCTTTTATAAAATACTGATGCCCAGTCCCCATAGCTGACAAATTAAGTCAGAATCCCTGGGTCAGATGATCATTATATTTAAACTAAGATCCTGAGTTCCAGTTAGGATATGAATACAGGACTGATAGATCAAGAAATTGCTGTAGAGGGAAGCGGATGTGGCTCAACCAGTTGGGCTCCTGCCTACCACATGGGAGGTCCCAATTCAGTTCCCCGTGCCTCATAAAAAAGATGAGCTGATGCGGCAGGCTGGTGCAGTGAGATGGCACAATGAGATGATTCAATGAAGAGACACAATGAGGAAATACAATGAAAGACACAACAAGTGGGGAGCAGAGGGGCTCAAACAAGTGGATCCCTCCTTACCACATGCGAGGTCCCAGGTTCTGTTCCTGGTGCCTCCAAAAAAGAAGCCAAACATGCAACGAATGGACAAAGAGAGCAGAGAACAAGCAGAAACAACGGATGTATGTGTGTGTAAATAAATAAATAAAATAAATCTTAAAAAAAAAAAAAAAGAAATTGCTGTGAAATCTCAGTTTCAGCAAGGAATTTAGCAATTCTTGTTATGGTTTTACGGTTTTGCTTAAAATGGAAAGTATTTAAAATTTTCCTGCAAAAATGCTGTGAGACAAGCCACCCTAAAACTCAATGGCTTATATGAGGAAGCATTTACTTCTTGCTCATGGGTCTGCCAAGTTCATTGTGGTTTGGCTGGTCTGGGCTGGATTTGGTTGGGTGGTTTTGCACCAGGCTTCTTGTAAGCTGCACTTGGCTCCAGATGGGGGTTTGGTTCAAGTCCTCTTATCCTCCTTGATCATCAACTACGCAGGGCATGCACTTCTCATGGCAGATCACAGGAATGCAAGAGCCAAGCCCAGTTGTGCTTAAAGTCCTCTGCTTGTGTCCTGTCCACTAATATTCCTTTGGATAAAGGTCACACATCCCAGCCCAACATTAGTGGGATGGGAGCATATAATGTTACCACAGTGGACAGGGAAGGGGATAAATATGTACCGAATAAACATCCACACTCTCACACGGAGAAATGTGAACTTGTTGACAGTGTCTCAGAGCACAACTGACTGAAAAAGGACTGGCTTTCCAGATTTTATGTAAATAAAAAATCATCCCAAAATAAAAAGTTTATTAAAAAGTAAAAATGGAAAGACTTGGCTGTCATAGAAGGTGGGGAGATGGTTCTAGTCACTGGAAGTGTTGAAGCAGAATATGGAACATCCCTTGATGGGAGATGTGTGTGAAGGATGCAAACATTAGCTAATTATTGGGTATCTTTGTATATCTGTTAGTTTTGGAGTTAACATTCAAGGAGGGGGAGAGCAGGAATAGGGCATAACAGATAAAAGATTCAAAATTACCATGATAAGCTGCAAGCACCACGATCAAATTTCAAGGGAATAAACAGAATTTCCTACATTTGGGTTTCAAATACCAATTATTTTATGTACACTAAATAAAATTTATCCTACTTAAGTAACTGATACATGGTCTATATTTTATTGAATCATGTATCGACTATGTTATTAATTAGAATATCCATTGCAGATGATGTGCCACACTAATGAAAGATGTTTATGTGGGAGGTTATGGGAGGTGTGGGAGGTGGGGAACATGGGAATCCCTGTAATTTTTGTGTAACATTTATGTAATCTAAGCATCTTTAAAAAAAAAAA
>JAQZBX010102321.1:0-11172 GCA_029593785.1 Cabassous unicinctus | reverse complement strand
AATTCCCATCCTGGGGAGCTCTGCCACATTCTCTAATGGAACACAGCAACAATCCCCTGAGTACAGGGGCAATGACTAGTTAAGGATGATGATACATTAATGGGCCCTTGATATTGATGACTCTGATTTTGAAATTGAAATGTAGCCTAGTGTTGTAGGGTGCCTAAAAGTTACCTCCTGAGAGCCTCCTTGTTGCTCAAATGTGTCCTCTCTTTAAGCCCAACTCAGCATATAAATGCATTAAATTCCTCCCAGCATGGGATATGACTCCTGGGGATAAGCCTCCCTGGCACTGAGGGATTACTACCAAGCAACAACTAGCAATTCAACTGGAAAATCCTTAACCAAAAGGGGGAAAAGGTAAAGATAAATGAGTTTATATGGCTAAGAGACTTCAAAGTGTGTCAGGAGGTCATTCCAGAGGTTACACTCATGCATGTCTCAACAGGATCTCATAGACTACCAAAGTAAATACAATCCCAAATAATGGGGCTCCTGAGGGCTATGGAGACACCTAGGTCCTATGGTCAGGGCAGATAACTATGGAGTTTGGTGCCTTGCCATGGGCCTTACATTGGAGTTTGTGCTCCTGAGTGTGACAGAGTTGGACTCAGTTATGACTTCTGTACCCATGGTTCATTTGTCACATCTATTTGAACCTATAGTTGGTGCTGGAGTTGGTAGGTGTACATCCAAGATACTTAAATCTTTGGGCTGTCCATGTGCTAGCTGGGCCCTGAGCCTCAGTGGATTTGCAACACCTACTCCCTAGTTCATTGCACTCACCCAGGAAAACTAATAAGGAGGTGAGGATGGACAACCACCATACCAAGGAAATGATAAAGCCTGCAACTGCAAGGAAGAAGACTCCCATCCATCAGCTACAGGGGATGGAAGACCCATTTCAATTAGAGGTGGAGTGGACATCACCATCTGTGGCAGTTTGATATAGTTATGAATTCCAAAAATAGATATGGATTATGTTTGTAAACTGGTCTGTTCCTCTGGGCATGATTAAATTATGATTAGGGCTTTGATTGGGCCACGTCAGTAGGACATTAAGTCCCCGCCCCTTGGTGGGTGGAGACTCAGAGATAAAATTACATGGCAGAGCAGAGGGGTTAGTTGGAGTTTTGAGTTGGAGTTCTGATGTGGAGTTTTAATGCTGGAACCCAGGGAAGTAAGTAGAGGAGCTTGGTCATGAGGAATGAAAGCTGGTAAAATGGAGGTGTTACAGGGGGAATTGCAAGGGACTACAAGTCTGTGATTCAAGAAGTTCCTTATCAGTGGGCTAACACCCTGTCTCCTGTCCTCCAAAAGGGGGTATTGCCGAACCTGTGGAAACTTGGTGAGGTCCTTCAAGATGATTGTAATGGGTGTGGCAGTCACAGCTCTCCTGGGTGCAGAGGTGTCCCAAACTAAGGGAAACACACAATTCCAGACTTGCAGTGGAATATGAGGTGGCTGACACAAGCCGCTTTTGGTGGCCAGCAAAAGCTAGACTGGCATAGTCCATGAAATTTTTGCCCCAATGTGGCAAAAATGCCACATCTGAGAAGAGGGGCAGGGCATTCTGGGTGTATTAGGAATAAGTGGAAAAAGGTTACATCCCCTATCATGGGAGTGTTTCTTGGCAATCCTATTCCTGTCCTTCAATGTCTGTGACCTGATGGGGGCATTTCCAGGTATTCCCCTGATGTTCTGTTAAGATGGAATAAGTGGCCCCCATGTTTACTAAAAATTGAATAGTTTTTTTTGTTGATGGTGAGGCTAACCCAAGATTCCTGTGAAGTGATGGTAAGCTGAGTACAGGGGTTGAGCCCTGGGTCCCATCATTTGGAGTCTGAATTCTGGCTAGCGGTCCCCTTTCCCAGAAAGCTGCCAGGGTTCTGGGTGCTGCAGTGGAGGGGAACTCCCTCTTCCAGTGTCTCATCTCTCCACATGTGGGGCATGGTCCTGGGGATATGCATGATTCATGGGACAGGGTCAGGCTTGTGGACAAGATTTTACCCAGTGGCCCATCTTTCCTCACCTGTAATACCGGCGGCCTTCTGGGTGACTGGTTTAAACCAATTGCAGAAGCGATTAGGTTGGCCTGTTCTGTGAAGAAGCAGGCTTGTTACTTGGCCTTTGCCAGATCTCTTTTTTCCTTCTCGTCTACCACTGCTATATCACGGTTGTTAAAGTCCTTGAAGGCCATGTCCATAAGCTGGGTTGATGGAGTTTGGGGACCCATA
Organism: Cabassous unicinctus; assembly: GCA_029593785.1. Classification (NCBI taxonomy): domain Eukaryota; kingdom Metazoa; phylum Chordata; class Mammalia; order Cingulata; family Chlamyphoridae; genus Cabassous; species Cabassous unicinctus. The sequence goes on along the minus strand of JAQZBX010102321.1, from coordinate 8,935 downwards.
TCCTGTCTCTGTAGCTTCCACCTGATGTCTGGGGCCGACTGGTTGATGAAATGCATATTAAGCAATGTGATTCCCTCCAGCAACTTCAGATCCAGGTTTGTGTGTTTTCTCACGCAGTCCACTAGCCAGCTGTGGAAGACGGCTGGATTTTCTTCAGGTTTTTGGCTGACTTCCCTCATTTTTTCATAGTTCACTTGTTTTTTTATTCCTTGCACACTGCCAGCCATTATGTACTTGAGCAAGTGATTCCAGCATTGGCAGTGCCACTCGTCATTGCAGTCCCATTCGGGGTCTGTGAGCAGGGCTGCAGTGGCACCGGGAGGAGGGGTGGCAGCTATAGCTGCCTACTCACCGCCCCATTGTTGGACTAAGTCCCAAATGCGTTGTTTTTCATCAACGGTGGTACAGTTGGAAAGAATAATGTCTATATCTCCCCATGTTGGGTTAAACTGTTGTATGGTGACTTTAAACCCCTCTAAAAATTTTGCTGGCTCCTCTGAATACCTCCCCAGTCTCTCCTTTATTGATTTAAATCAGTCATGGAGAAGGTGACATGTACATGTACCCTATCTCCACCTGCTGTGACTACCTCTCTTAAAGGAAGGAGTGGTGCAGGGGTTGAACTATGTGCAGGTCTCTTCTTCCCCCCCACCCCCCACTCCTGGTGCTCACATCCTCGGGTGCGTAAGGGGTTTCCCCTCGTGTGTTGTGCTGAGAGCAGAGGTTTGGGAAGGGAGGGCACCCAGGGCAGTGGTGGTAAATAAGGAGGAGGTGCAAATGGGGTAGGTTGGAGGGCTGGGTTTCTGGCATATCTGGGGAAGGATCCTGTTTCTCTCTGGGGGGGGCGGTCCATAGATATCTTACTTAGGAGGACCCTGCATTTCTCTCTCCTCTTGGTGTCTTGGGAGAGTAGCATAAAAGGCAGGACATAGGAGGTCTCTGTCCACTTTCCCTCTCTTTTGCAGAAAAGATTGTGCTGTAAAATGGTCTTATAATTCAAAGTCCCATTAACTGGTCATTGCTCTTTGAATTCCAGTTTGTACTGAGGTCATTCTACATTACATTAGAAATACCATCCATTTGCATTTCAAGTCAGACAAGCCAAAGTCTCTCCAGTGTGCAAAAATACAACTGAGAGAAGAATACCGGGGGGTGGATTCTCTTTGTCCCTTCCCAATGAGCTAGGAGCCCAACGACCTTGGAGGCCAAAGACCTAGGAGGCACAGTGGAGGTTGCTGGGTGGACGTCCCTGCCCAAAACCAAGCACGCTTTAGGAAAGCTCAACCTAGAGAGGTGCGCACTTCTCTACCCCCACCGACCCACTGCTTCCGAACTGGCAGAAGGGGTCTGGCACCTGGCATGTAGGGACAAGGAATGGACTCACCTGACCGGGATCCTGTGGTGTTGCAGGATCAGTCACACTGATCTTGGTTGCGTAGATCCCAGGGTTGCTTAGGGATCAGTTGTGCTGATCTTGGTCAGATAGATCCGAGTCATGGCACCAAATGTTATCACCACTGTTGCTCCTCGGTTTCCATGGACTTCAGAATGAAGAAACGCGACCTCAGTACAGTGACAAGATGTTTAGTTGATTACAGCTCAGTGTTGCGATGGTAGAAGCACCCTCAGTGTTGCAGCTCAAGCCTGGCCAAGGAGATGATGGAAGCACACTCAGGACAAAGACGGCGGTGTATAGCTCATTGACTCAGCTCAGCTCAGGGTTACAGCTAGGATATTAGTCTGGCCAGGGGGAGGATGGAAGTGTGCTCTGGGCTTTGGGTATGCATTCTATATAGGTTCACTGTGCAGCCACCCTGGAGGTGGAGCCTTAGCTTGCGATGCTCTGATTGGTTAATCATTGAGTTCTGCGTGAGACCATTGGCTGGGGTTTGGAAACTAGATTAGCTTTTTAGGTTAATGTGGTATGCTAACCGGGAGGCATTGACTGATTATTAGTTAGAATAATAGATCCTATGGGTTGAAAATCTCTTATACTTTTGGTTGGCTCTTTCTCCCTCTGCCTAGGGTTCACAGTTTGGTTACCAGCTCGCTCCTTCAAGAATCACTTGCATTATTTAAATAAAAATTTAAAAAATGACTTTTTTCTTAGGAAAAAAAAAACAATAAATGTAACAGCTAACAAACAAAAACAAAATCAGCATTTGCAAATTCAGACATGAAGATGTCTCTGTGTGTGTATGTGAGTGTGTGTGTGTGAACAGACTATTCTTTTGGTAAAGTGTAGGTCTAGATATGCAGAGAGTTGATTGTTTTGTTTTTTAAAATTTTCTCTGACTTCTATGAAAGTTTAATTATGTCAATACTTTTCTGTAAATTTCAATTAACCTCTATCATAAGTACTTTCTCACACATCTTACAAATTACATTGACATTTATCTGTCTTTACTGAAGATAATCACTCTTCTAGAAAAATAATGATTAGGTGCTTTTTTTAGAAAGTATATTTATTTGAGAAATAGCTTCTCCCCAAAGTAGTCATTGTAGATTAAAGAAAAATGCTAGACACAATATCATGAGTGCCAGTTAAAAATATATATGTATATATGCATATGTTTCATATATATTATATAACATTTCATGTTTATGAAATTTCAAATAAAATATGATTTGTGATTTGCAAAGACATGAAAAAGATCTTGTACATATTCAGGTTGTTTTGCTTAGGGGACAAGGGACATTAGTTTGGCAGAAATACAGATTCCTGAATATACTATTATCCTAAGATTCACTTTAAATTCTGAAGACTCTAATATTTTGCCACATACGTGGTTTTGGTGGAAATAGCCATAGTCATATTCAGCTAAGAATGATTCAGAATCAAAAACAATATTGAAATAAGTCAAACGACAGTAGTTTTATCAGCTCTAGGATCTGGGATAAGATGAACGGAAAAGGCACACAAAGAAGTTTTGATTAAGTAGCACATGTAAGCTAGATAAATAACTATTTTTGAATACGATATTACAGTTAAGAGAAAGTAAACTGGTATAAATTAGGGGGGAATTTGGTGTAGGTACCTTGATGTCATGCTATTCGTATTTTCTTCAAGTGAGATTGTACATGTAAATATGTGTGATCTTTAAAGATAAGTAGATTTGAAATCAGTTATGTTTTTAAAAGTTTTCTATTACTGAATAACCTGTATAATAAAGTCATCCCAAGGTTGTTTACAAGTCTGAAATTTTAGAAGACTGTCTTAATAGTGAATTTTATTCTTCTAATATGTGTAAGGAATGAAAATCTTAAAACATTTAAAATATTATCTAGAGAGGAACACATTTAAACAGCATAGAAAGACAATCATCAATCTAAATTTGAGGGATGCACAAAATTAATTTATATTCATCAGTGACAACAAACACTACATAATCTATAAAGACAACTTTGTCTCCAGTTCTCCAAAGACCCTCACCCCTCCCGGCACAAGTAAACCAATTTTCCCTTTAGTCTAAGGATATATTGGGAATCATAATGATTATTATATCGAATATGTGTGGGTGGTGACAAGGAGAGAGTATATTTTAGTGAATGATAGCAAAACTTTAATATTCCAAGAATCAAACTGGGGTCTTGCTAAAATGCAGAATTTGGTTCAGTCCTCCTTGAATAGGGACTGAGATTCTGCATTTCTTTGTAAGTTCCCAGTGTCTCTTGATTTTGTTGTTGCCCAGATCACAATTTAAGTAGCAAGAGAATCAAATTTAATGGGTTTAGGGACTTTCATCTTCCATTAATGGGTGAATAGCTCCTGTCAGATGACCCTTCACACAGATAATAACTATAAACTTTGAACAAAATATTATAACAAAAAAGAATACTGACACTTTGAATGGATTTTACAAAGCATGGGACTGTATAACACAATGAATCCTGTGGTGGAAGATGGACTGTGGTTAACAGAATAAATATAAGAACACTCTATCATCAACTATAACAAGTATATACCATTTATATAGGGTGTAGCAGTTTGGCATTATTTATGAATTCCAAAAATTGATATTGGATTATGCTTGTAAACTGGTGTGTTCCTCTGGGCATGATTAAATAATGATGAAGGCTTTGATTGGGCCATGCAGTAAGGTGTTGAGTCCCTGCCCTTTGGTGGGTGGGGATTCAGAGATAAAAGACATGGCAAAGAACAGAGTTGGAGTTTTGACATTGGAGTTCTGATGCTGAGTTTTGAGCTGAAGCCCCAGGAAGTAAGCACACAGAGGAGCTTGGTCATGAGGAAGGACAGAAGACCCCAGGAAAAGAGATGAGCCGTTCACCTGATAGTCTACATCTGACCTTCTGGAGAGAGGCAAAGCCTAGAGAGCCTCATAGTCTACAGCTGACCTTGTGGAGATAGCAGAGATGCTGAGCCCGGAGACAATCAAGCACCGGGAAGAGAGGAACCCGGGAAGCCTGAACCCTCACAGGCATCGGCAGCCATCTTGCTCCAACAAGTGGCAATAAACTTTGGTGAGGGAAGTAACTTATGTCTTATGGCCTGGTAACTGTAAACCTCTACCCCAAATAAATACCCTTTTGTAAATGCCAACAGATTTCTGATATTTTGCATCAGCACCCCTTTGGCTGACTAATACACTGGGTGTTAATAACTGGGTAGATTGTAGGATATTAACTATAATTAGTAGTAATTTCTTGATGCTCTTTCATAGTTTGTAACAATTATTTCACAACAATGCAAGGTGTTGGTGGGGGTGATGTATGGGAGGCATGTATGATGATATGCATGTTTGTCTTGTAAGTTCACAACTTTTACTATACACTTAATGTTTATGTATGTTTATGTATAAATGATAAACTTCAATTTAAAGGTTAAAAAGGAATACTACCAACTGAAGACACTGGAGAGCAATAAAAGCTGGTCAGAACCTTGAGCAAATATATATATGAAAACAAGAAATGTCAATTGGTGATTCTCTTATCTTTTGTGGATTTTCCTCTGGTGGCATGTCTCAATTGGTATATGATATAGGTAGCATCTCCTACCTGAATGAGGATTGACCTTTCCCCTGCCTCTACCTCAGTCACCCGTCCTGGTAACTACCTGGAAGCATGGCAAGCTTTGGCTGCTATAGCTTTGAATATTGCCCACGCCGAGTGCATCTTGTTTTGAGAAAATAGCACATGCCCAGCTGTTATCCCAAAACTCTGGCATTCAGCCACCTTTGTCCTCCAGCTCTATATACTCTAAAGAGCTGTTGGTACAGGCACGTCATACTCTAGCAAACATCTTGCTCTCTTGCTTTCCATCCTGTGGTAGCTGCAGTCTCTGTAAGTAAGTTCCCCTGAAAAATGCTTAGGGACTGCTTGCCCTAGTGTTTAGTGCCTCTTTTTTCAGAATATCAACAGAGTCCATCATGGATTGGTTTGCAGCAGTGTCTGTTGGGTCTCTCCCAATTTCTTCTTTTGGGGTGCGTCCTATTGCTGGTTCAGTGGCATGCAACAATTGGTACAAATAGAGTACCTAAAATGGAGAAAACATGTACTTTTAAAGTCTTAAAAAACTCAAGATTAGAGTTTAGGGCAACTAAAGTGATAGAAAGTGAGAAGGGAGTTTCTGGAATGAGATAGTCACAGAAGGATAGCCCTATATTCTGCATATAATCTTTGTCTCTAAGTTGAGTGCAACCAAAATAACTGCCCGCTAAGCCAAAAAATATATTCAGTACTATCTGTGGGAGTATAACAGATCCAGAGTCTCTGCAACATATCAGTGATAATATCCAGAATACAATATATAATCAGTAGATGTTTGAAGAAACAGAAAATATTACCAACACCAAAGAAAAAAGTTAATCAACAGAAAATGAACAAAAGATGACCCATACTTTGTAATAAGTAGCAAGGATTTTAAGGCAGTTATGATAATTATGCTTCAGATATAAATGAAAATATGCTCATAATCAATGAATGAATAGAAAATCTTAAAAGTGAAAGAGAAAGTACAAAAAAACAAATAGAAATTTTAGAAATAGGAAAATACCATATCTTTAAAAACATTTATTTGATGACATTAGCAAGGGATTGAAAACAACAGAAGGAAACATATGTGAACTTGAATATTAGCTCCGAAGAAATTATCCAATCTGAATAATAGAAAAAATGAAACTAGAAACCAAAAACTATAAGTGGAATCTCAATGATCCGAGGAACCATATCATATAGTCAGGTGTAACATATCTAAAGTTAAAGTCCTAGGTATAAATTAGGGAGAAAATGAGACAGAAAAATATTATTAAAAATTTTCCCAAATTTGATGATAGACATAAATTTGTCAGGAATCACCAACCTTACACATACAATGTAACACGTGGGAACATCACAGAAATATGGCTGAAAATAAAACATGGAAGGAATATTGAAAGCAGCCAAAGATAAATGAGATGCTATATAAAGAAGAACAACAATAAAGATGTGCACCATAATCCCAACAGGATTAATGCTATGCTTGAAGACTGGGAACAACATCTTTAAAATGCTGAAAGGAAAAAAATATCCCCATTAATTATTGCGTGTATTGTGGATATAGAATTGCAAATTGAATAAAAATAGCTATTAAAATGAAGACAGAATAAAGACATTGTTAAATAAAAAGAAAACTGAAAGAAGTCATAATAGAAGACCTATAGGAAATCGTCAAGAAAGTTCTTCAGGTTGAGGGGAAATGGTATCAGAAAAATTTGGATCTTTAGGAAACAATGGATTTGCCATTTCCCATGGTAAAAACATGGGGAAATATATGACTTTCTGATTTCTTTAAAATATGTATGGCTATTTAAAACAAAAAATAACCGTAACTAGGCAAGCATATTGTAAAAGACAGCAGGAAATGTGGGCATCTATTATTGTAAGTTTCTTACTGTTACATTAAGTGGCAACAAATTTGACTGTGATAGGTTAAGTATATAAAGGAGCAGCCACTAAAAATAATGCAAAAGGGTGTACTAGTAATATAGTTGATAGGCTAAAATTGAATTCCAAATACAAAGTTTCTTTGAAACCTAGCTTCACCTTTTTTTAGTTTTGTGACATTAGGCAAGTTTTAAAAGAATCAGTTTTTTATATGCAAAATGAGGGTAGTAATAGTACTTTTACCTCTTATGCTTTGGGTAGTGATGAAATGCAATAACAAATGCTATGTATTTATAACCATAAATGTCACAGAATAACGATCATATATATATACAACACTAGAACTTTTTTGTCTGGAATAATGGCAGATCTATCATTACGACATGCTACAGCAATAGTAAACAGAACATAAAGTTGACTTTGACTGCTCTGAAAAATATCAAACCTTGTTAACATATCCACAGAATGTGTAATCGTTGCCTTTTTGTAGTTATGTTCTTCAGATAAGATATTTGCCCAATTCAAAACCTTGGAAGAACCAGTCTATTCATGAAAGTAGTACCTGAAATACTTTCCCATGTGCCTTTCTGGTTGTACCCATGATATTCCTGATGGGGAAAATCATGTCCTATGAGAAAGTAAAACCCTTGGCATCGACCTCACCTGGGTTACCTATCTTCAGGTTTAATTTTCATAAGGTACAGGACTCTATAACCATAAAAATAATATAAATGTTATGTAGGAACGTTTACAAGCCTAGATTCCATTAAAATCAAAATGCAATCTGTATGTAGAAATATTCTCTATCTTGGAAGATTTTGTAACCTGGAAAACTGTCTATCTTTCTTCTGTTCTTCCCATAATTCTAGGTGTTTTCAGTATTGGTATAGATCATCTGTCAAAATTCTTGACCACTCAGTTCCATGACATACTCTCCTCTAACTATTTTGCCTTCATTTTAGCTCAAACACTGACTCCTTTGGTTATACCATTTAGCCATGATTTTTACCAATAAGTGAAACTCCTCCATAACTTCAACCTCAAATATGATTTCCAATGTCCACCATTTACAATTTTTCTAGTCACTATCATAATCTCTCTGACTCTGACAATTTGGTCTCACTGGGACCTTTAGTCAATTTCTTCTACCATCTTTTATTGGTCCATTACTCAACACATTTCTTCAAATTCCCCCTTTGAGAGCTTAGAAAATAGATTTAATCAATGTATTAATTCCCTTCCACCCACCTTTACTTCTCTTTCTTGAGCCACTATACTCACCTAGAAAATCTCAACCCTACTTAAATATAGTTCTCTGCTTATCTGTGCCTCCACATGTGCCTATCAACATGGCTGTAGAGTAATACCCAATGACAAACACTGGGAAATATTGTAAGAATGGTGCTGGAAACACCTAAGATAGCCAAAACCTAGATGCTGCAATTAATATTTTGCTATATGTTTTACCATATATCTGTCCATGGATTCATACTTATGTTTCCATACTATTAGATTAAGGTGCTTGATATTGTTCAAATCTTCTGTTCATTTACTTTTTGTCTTTCTTTTTGTTTTATTCCTTTTTCATGAAGAATGTTACAACCCTAACTGTAATTTTGGATTTGCCAATATTTCTTTTAATGTGTCAATAGGTGCTTATACCAATATGTGTGCCATTAGGTTATTAGTCACATATTTACTTAAGATAGACTTTTTAAAATCTGTATGAAAAACTCTCTTTAGTTCCAATAAACATCATTAATCTGTTATTTATGAAGCCAAAGTAGCTTTTTAAAATTTTGTGTTTACATGCTATGTCTTGTCTTTTTCTAATCTTAAATATGTTTCTAGTGAAATGAATAGTGGTGTGTGCTACTTTATCAAATGTGACATCTCTACCTTTTACTGGAGTGTTTACTTCATTTCATTTCATTATCAATATGGTTGGATTAAAATCTTATTTGTATATTTTATTGATTTTTACATATCTATTTTTGTAATCTTGTTTCTTTCGTGTCTTTTTGGTGAATTATTTTTATTTATTTATTTATTT
>JAQZBX010102320.1:0-11172 GCA_029593785.1 Cabassous unicinctus | reverse complement strand
TAGTTCAGACTCATCCCATTCCACATGATCAATAGCCATGTGTGGCCCGTGGCTCCCATAACAGACAACATAAATATAGTGAAATGCCGGGTCCATATTTAGTACTCAGTATATGTTAGTGACTATAATTTCTTCATTCAGAAGGTATTTTCTGAGCCTCTAACAAGTCCAGGTCCTGGGATCAGCAGTGGAAAAATGAAATTGATAAATCACAGCCCCTGCCCTCAGGGAGCGCACAGCTAGAGGGAACGACAGACAAGCCATGGACCACTTCCCTTATAGTGGATGAGGAACCATCTAGAAGAACACAGCACACAGAGCAAGGGTGCCGGGCCCCACTAGGAGGGGAAAGGTCGAGACTCTGGAGATGGTGATGCGAGTTCGATTCTGGGAAAATGAATAGAGAGAGCAGGCATCGATCTGGGCTAGGGGAGTCAAGAAATTCTAGGCAGAGGGACCAGCATGTGCAGGCCGTGGTGGAATCTCTGCTTGGGGCCTCGCTGGGCTAAAATCAAGGAATCCGCAGGCCGTGTTCCTTTCTGGATGCCCTGGAAAGAATCAGCATCCAAGGTCATTCAGGTCATTGGCAGAATCTGGCTCCTTGAGGTCACAGGACTGAGGTCCCTGTTTCCTTATTGGCTGTCAGCTGGGGCCGCCCTAGAGACCTCCCTCTGGTCCTCCAGTGTGGCCCCTCCTTCTCAGAACCAGCAATAGCACGTTGCATCCTGCTCATGCGTCAAATCTCCGTGACTTCCATCTTCTGCTACCCAGAGCTAAACAAGACATAGCCTGTGCCCTGTAGGAGCTGACAACCTAGAAGGGAAGACTGGCAGGTCAAGGACAGCTCAGTTCTGGGGAAGCGTGGGCTGTAATAGAGGCACATGCGGCCTAGAGGGGCAGAGAGGGCAAGGCAGCCTTCCTGAAGACCCTGACGTCAGATTTGATACTGGACAACCAAGGAGAGATGGTCAACTCAGCTTGCACGTCAGAGAATCCAGGCAGAGAACAGCCCACGCAAAGCCCTGGAGCTGAGAAGGAACCTAGTAAATCAGATTCTGCAATGAATTAAGAATATTCCCCAAGAACCAGCATACACACACCCATCTGAACACCACCAAGCACCTAGCTTCCATCCATCCACGTGGAAGAAGAATCACGCAGCCAAGCCCTGCCTGGATTCCTGACCCACCAAATTGTGATATACAATAGCATAATTAAATAGTTGCTGTTTTAAAAAAATGGAGCAGGTGTAGCACAGTGGTTGAACGGGTGGTTCACATGCACAAGGTTCCGGGTTCAATCCCCAGTACCTCCTAAAATAAATAACTAAATAAAGCATTCCTTGGTAACAGCTCTCGAGGACATAAAATAGCACATGCTTCTGTAGAACTTACCAGGTATCAGGCACAGTTTTGGACTCTTTGTATATATTATCTAATTTAATCATTGCAGGAACCCCAGGCGGATGGCACGTTTGTTATCCGATTTCCCAGCCTGTCCCCACAGCCTCCAGGGGCTGGACCATTTTGGGCAAGCCGCCAAAGCTCCTGTTACATGGTCACCACAAAGAACAATATTGAAAGTTCTAGTCCTTAGCGATTTTCCTTCCCGACACAGATTTCTAGCGCCAGTGAAAATATTTTGACATCTGCTGGTACGCCAGTTCTAATGAGTGCCTTCTTTTCTGCCTCGTGTGCTACACAGAATTTGAAAATGAAATGCAATGAACAGACCTTGCTAGTAGGGCTGAAGGACAGGGCAGCAAAGCAGTTGAATCACAGCCTCTGCAGCCAGACCGCTTGAGTGCAAACCCTTTGCTGTGTGACCTTGGAAAAGGTACTTCACCTCTCTGTGCCTCAGTTTCCCCCTCTGGTACAATAGGGGCGATAATCAGGCTATTGTGAGGCTTAAATGACTTCAAGTAATAAAGCAGAGCTTGGTAAACATTTTCTGGGAAGGACCAGAGAGTAAATATCTACAGCTTTGCAGTCATATGATTTCTGTTGCAACAACTCAACTCTGCTGTTGTAGTAGCACAAAAACGGCCAGAGATAATATGTAAATGGGTGGGAGTGGCTAGGTGCCAATAAAACTTTATTTACAAAAACAGGTGGTGGGCCAGATTTGGGCTGACCCCTAGTTTGCCAAACCCTGTGACAGAGCTTTTGAGCAACACGTTGCATACAGCAAGAATAACTCCTCACGAAGCCCAAGAATGGCAAATGTTGCCAGCACGGTGGAGCACAAGGACCACTGGCTGTGGACTGCCGCAGGCCCAGCTTCAAATCCCAGTTGCACCTCTTACCCCCTGTGTGACTTGATACAAATTACTTAACCTCTCTGAGCCTCAGCTTTCTCATCTGTAAACTGATGTGATGAGTACAGCCTACCTTCTAGGGCTAAAAGGAAGACTGACAAGATAGCGCTTGTAAATCCCTTAGCACAGAGCCTGGCACACAGGCAAGACCCAGTAAACATTGGCAGCTGTCATTACAAATTAAAAAGTGCAGCCTCTTCACCAAAGTCTTGGGGTATCATCTGCCCAGGATCCTCGGTCTGCCCTCCATCACCAGGCTGCACTGTCATTACCCACTCACCTGCCTGCTGTCATCCCCACCACCCTCCTTGAGCCTAGGAACAGAGTCCAGTACTCAGCAGGTGCTCAATAAACACCCCCAGCATGAATAACAACCCAGATCTCTCTCCTGGGTCTCAAGCTAAACCAAATCAAAATGTGAAGTTTCTCCTTCCCCTTTCAAAACACCGTCGCTGGGGATCCAGCATCCTGTGGCCTCTCAGTACAGGAAAAGGAATAAGGTGGCAATGATGCTCTCTCCTTCAAGCCCAACCCAACGCAGGACGTGTAGGTTTGAGTCCACTTGCTTCTGGAGCCAGAATAGGCCAGGTAGGTCTGCCTAGCATCATGAAGAACCGAGTAAGGTGGGGGGCAGGGGTAGAGAGGTGCAAGGCTGAGCTTAAGGTCACACAGCAAACCTAAGGCAAAGGTAGAAGTCACATTCAGAGCTGTGGCCTGGGCTTGCTGCTTATTCGTGCTTCTTTCTGGCTTCCGTTCTCTCTCCTCAGCCAATGCCACAGGCAAGTGCTCCCTCCAGAGGGGATTTCACTGAAGCAGGTGAGCGTAGAGAAACACCCTGGAGCTCCCAATGGATTTCATGAGTTCCGTCTCTTCTACAGATTGGGTCCAGCTGATGTCAAATTTCTCCAGTAATAGCCCCCCTCCAGTAATGGCTTGAAAATAGATTCACTCACTCAGGTGGGCTTTGGGGAGCCAGAGCTGGAATGCTCACCGAGAACTCTGGAACTGGGAAGGTAAGCCAAAGTCAGACCAGGGAGTCGGGTAATTTAGGAGGCTCTGGCTTAGCAAAGAAGCTCCCTGAAAGGATCCGAGCTCACTATCAGATGCCCCATCTGGATTTATCTTCAGGATCCAGAACCTCCTGCCTGCTGCTATAACAATGAAGAAAAAAGTGACTGCGTTATTAAAGGACCATTATATGCCAGCTCTTTACAGACAGGATCTCACTTAAGCTTCACAAGAACACGGTAAAGTGGTTATTAACCCTGTCCCGGAAACTGCCAGCTGCCTCTTGATACCTTCCTCTCCTTCTCTCTTTTAGAAACAGATTTTGGCTAAACACATGGAGATTACATTTCCCAGCCTCCCTTGCATTCAGGTACAACCATGTGACTAAATCTGACCAATGTTGTGAAATCTCCGTGTCACCTCCTTAAAAAAAAATTGCTAGCCTCCCGCCCCATGGATGAACTGCTGCTGAGCCCACTTCTGCCATGCTGAGGTTGGCAGGGCAACAAACTGGAGGGAATCTGGGTCCCTGAATAACATCATAGAGCAGAGACGCCAGCTTTGAAGCACTCACAAGACTCTTATGTAAGAGAGGAAATAGACTTCTATCTCATTAGAACCACTGTATTTGGGGGCCACTTTATTACAGAAGCTTAGCTGGTACTCTGACTAGTACAGCCATTTGTCAGATGAGGAAACTGAGCCTTAAAGAGGTTAAGTTACTTGACCAAGAGCACTCAGATCAAGGTTCCGAACCAAGTCATGTTGGACCCCAGAGTCTGTGTTTTCCTCCCAAGTCACGCTGCCTCCCAATAACAATGGCAATGCTACACATGCTTCATCAATTTACAGTTTACAAAGCCCTTTCACATACAGAGACTTTGTCTTTTGAGCCTCACTCCAGCTCTGTAAGGTAGATATTACTCCTCCCATTTTACAGATGGGAAAACTAAGGCTTTCAGGGTTAAGGTCATGCCCAAGCTCACAGCGGCAGTGAGGGGTCATGCTGGGCTTTGAACACAAGTTTGTCTGGCTTTAAAGGCAGTTCGTCTTCCACTGCCCCACAGCTGCCCAGCTATTTCAAGATTGACAAGATGACATAGACAGATGCTTCACAGTGCCAGCCCCTGAAGCAGAGAGGCCTCAAGGAGGTCACAGATGGCCCGCTGGCTCAGGCTGGATGCCCCCAGGAGTAGACCCTGAGACAAGAAAGAGTTCTAGTCCAAGGAGTTTATTTGGAAGGAGATCCCAGGAAGCATCAGCAGGGGGTAGTAGAGATGTGAGATAGGAAGGAGGGACAAACAATAAAGGATGAGTTACCAAGCAAGATACCCCACGTGCAAACTGGAGCTCAGTACCCCTGGGCATCTCTGCTAGATGGCGCACAGCACACCTCAGAGTTAGCCACGTCAGGGCCAGGGATCTGGGGTATTGCCTGCCAACTCCCAACCCTTAATGGCTGAGGGCTGCCTCCAAAGCTATAGACTTCCTGATACTTCCTACCTTCCCCCATGCACAGGCTGTGGGTCCTAAACTCTCAGAATAGAAGCACAAGAAGCTAGAAGCCCACAGAGGTAGATGCTGGGGGTAGATGGGGCAGCAACATCCTCTGCTAAACCAGCCTTAGGAGGATACTTATGGTCAGCTGGTCTACCTCTCCATGGTATAGAAGAGGATAAGGAGCTCTCACTTGGGACTCATCATTGATTTGAGGCAGTGTCAACTCTCATTGCAAAACTCTATTTCTCTGATTTTAAGATATCATTGCCTGGAAGGTGCACCTTGGATATACAGCTTTTCCAGACTTGAAAAAAAAAAGACTACATTAAATACACACAAAAGGCATTCTAATTTCAGATATGTTAAAAGATCTAAAAGAAAGAATCTTAAACTCTGGAAGATGCAGCTTTGTCCTGCTGTCCCCATAAGTACATTTGTACCCCCTCTGACTCTCGGTTCCTATTTAGGCTTAGAAAATGAGTTATTTTGATTGAAAATCTGCTCTGTCTCTGATGTTCTGTGATTTTCTATTTCCTTGCAACATCTTTGTCATGGCAACACAATGCACATTTGCATTTCAAAAACTACCTCTGCCTACTCCACACCTTAAAACACGAATCAAGATCCCACCTTAACATTTAAAAACAGGAAACTTCAGTCCCATTGTGTCCAGGTACCTTCCATTAGACAGAAAAGAGTCACAGTCCTATGCTGAACATGGTAGTATCTTTGAAATGCACATTTATTAATTAGATGCATTAGAGGCTGGTAAATTTTGTTACAAGGAGGAAGGAAGGGAATTAACATTTATTAATTGCCTGCTACTTCTAGACACTGCACTGAAGTCTTTAGGTGCATCATTTCATGTAATTCTCACAACCACTCCATGAACTAAAGAAATTAAATCTCAGAAATATTAAATCACTTGCCAAAGCCACTTAGCTGGTGAGTTGCAAATCTGAGATAATATGCATAAAATTGCCTACCACGGTACACAGCATATTTTCAGAGCTTAATAAACACAGACAAAAAATAGAGACAGAGAAGGGACAGGATAAGGAAATGGGAAAGAAAAAGAGAAATAGAGGAAGAATTGCATCCCCAAAAGACAGACCCAGCCCTGATGCTGGAGCGCCCAGTGTTGCTAAAGAACAAAGCCACGTACTCTCTGCTCTCCATTTCCTAAAACAGAGACTGGATCACCCCAAGGAAAGAGGGGAAATCTTTCTTTTTCCTTTCCTTTATCTACTTCTTCCCCTCATAAGTATTCTCCAGCCAACATTAGCCAGCCAAAACCCTTTGTT
Organism: Cabassous unicinctus; assembly: GCA_029593785.1. NCBI lineage: Eukaryota > Metazoa > Chordata > Mammalia > Cingulata > Chlamyphoridae > Cabassous > Cabassous unicinctus. The sequence continues at coordinate 5,043 of JAQZBX010102320.1, read as the reverse complement.
GCCAGATTTATTTTTTCTGTTGTCTGGTCCATTTAATTTAATGTGTAGTTTTTATTATTATTAATATTTTACTTTCTCCTCTACTCTGTAAAAGTTTCAGAGTATAGTAAATCTGGCCTCTTTATAATCCTACATGAATCTCTCAGACTCTGTTTTCCCATGTTGGGATAATAAAATTGGTAGCTCTACATTAAATGACATTAGCACAGCTGTTGAGGAAGTGTGGTCTGCTAGGGCCAATTGAGAAGGCTCTGGGCTGCCCAGTCCCCTAATATCTGTGCATTCCTCTGTAATAATTCCAACCTTACAGATTCATTCCTTTGACCCTGTGAAATCAGATGATCCTGGGAGAAGCGACACATATCTACTACCCAGAGGTTCTTAATCTTTTTATGATTTGAGAGGGGGTGGGAAAGGGTCTATGGACCCTCTTCCCAGAAAAAGACAGACACAAACTCCTACACATCCATTGGCCCTCAAATCTAGAACCCCTGCTGGAATGTGCTGTCAGATGAGAGGAAGGATCGTCTATGCGCAGCCAGAGTCAAGGCCCTGCAGAGAGAGATGCTGATAGCCTGGGAGAGTTGGGGAAACCGGAGCTCAGAGACCCCAGGGGTGGGAGAAAGAGCGGCGAGGAGGGCAAGAGCGCAGGAAAGGTGAGCTGTGTTTGTTGAAAGAAAATACTGGCTCTGGGAGAAGTTTTAACATAAAAGATAAAAAGAAGGTTTGAAGGAGAAGAGAAATGGAGAAAGAAGAAAGAGAGGAAGAGAGAGAGGGCAAAAGAGACTATTTTGTGAGATTGAAACAGCTTGTATGAGATTCCTGTGGCTGCTATAACAAATTACCACGAAACTCGTGGCTCAAAACAACAGAAATCTCTTCTCTCACAGTTCCGGAGGCCAGAAGGCCAAATGAGGGTGTCAGCAGGACCGTGCTTCCTTCGAAGACTCTAGCAGAGGATCCTTCCTTGCGTTTTCCAGCTTCTGGTAGCTCCAGGTATTCCTTGGCTTGTGGCTATATCCCTCCAAGCTCTGCCTCCATCTTCACAGGGCCTCCTCCTCCTCTGCGTCCACATCTTCTCCTCTTCTTGTAGGACACTGGTCATTGGATTTAGGGTCCACCCAGATAATCCAGGAGGAGCTCCTCTCAAGATCCCTAACTTAACTGCATCTGCAAAGGCCCTTGTTCCAGATAAGGTCACATTCACAGGTTCAAGGAGATGGACACATCTTTTGGGGAGCCACCATTCAACCCAACACCCAGCTCAATGACAAAGCTCTGTGTAGCTAGCCAGGCTAGCTCCAAGTTCATGTGATATTGGGCAGTGCAGATGGTGAGGAGTGGACAGTTAATCTGTCACCAAATATTTATATCATGCTCAGACATTAATTGTAAAAAAATAATGAAATTACAAGTTGTGAATAGTACTAGAAAGGAAATTACAGGGTGCTAGGAGAACTTCTAATGGAAGTGGATACCCAGCCACTGGTGATACCTGCCAGCTTCTCCGGGAAGATAGCACCTAAGGGTGAGGAGGAGGAATCAGAATCCAGAGACAGAAATAGCTGTGAGAAGAGGGCTGTCTGACAGGAGAACAGTGACTGATCAAGGAGTCCATCGGGGCATGCAGCCAACCCAAAGTGACCCTGTAAGGGGAGTACAGAGAGGATGAGTACCTCGGCCTCATGCCTCCCTCCTGCTGTCTCTTCTCATGCTTCCCAGTGGTCCAACCCAACCTAAGGCCAGAAGGCATATGGTTTGTAGAGGTCAGGCTTCAAGGTCACAGAGCAGGGCAGAGAAGGGGAAGTGTGGATGCAAGGGGACAAACAGAGGCACAGGATCTGACATTTGTTGAGTCCTGCCCTGAGCAGTTTCATTAGTTTAGTTTGTTTTATTTAACAATGATCCTATAAGGCAGGTAACATTATTGCTCCCATTTTACAGGTGAGCAAGATGAGGCTCAGAGAGAAGTCACCTGTCCAAGACCAAACAACTGGGAAATGTCAGAACCAGGATTTGAGCCAGGTTCTCCTCTCCCCCAGGCCATCTCCTGAGTCTGCCAAAAGGAGGCTGGAGTGAATCTGTCCCCAGAAAGCTCGGTAGCTCTGGTTTGTCAGGATCCAGCCAGGGCCAGTTTGCAAAATTCAGTTAATAGTTCTGTAAAACACCGACGTGCTGTGCTACCAAAGAGACTGCAAGAAAACTAGATCTTACAAATGAAATTTTCCAACAGGGTAATATGCATTTGGTTCCAAGTGGTGCGATTATCATCAATCACTAAGCAGAGACGGTCCCCAGCAAGCCTGTCTCAGGAGCTTCATAGCATCTACTGAGCTTCAAAAATTATCCCAAGTCTTACCCCAGGATCGGGGGGAAGGAATAAAGCCCACCAAAGAGTCTCTCACCATCTGGGACCCAGCCCTGGCAAGGGACAAGAGGATGACATTGTTAATAAGGAAAAATGCCTCTTTTCTCCCTCTCCTCTCCCCAAGCCTCTAAGATCCCTGCTGTTGGCCTCCAAGTGCACCCAAGAGGGCGCCCACCCCAAGACAGGGGAGGAAGGTGCTGGTTTCATGCCCTCTGCTGCCAGCTGCAACAAGTCCACAGCCTGGGCCCATTTGGGGCACATCTCCCCCCGATGGGCATGCTGCAAAGCCCAGATGATGAACTCTGATTGCAATCAAGAGCAACTTCAGCAAACCAGGTCTCCCCTTCTCTCAAGGGGTCTCCCCAGGGAAGGAGGACTAGCAGTAATAGATGGGGTAGAGGGAGCTGCCATTTTCACAGGCAGCAGCTGTACCCAATGAAAATTCTCTGGGGCTCAAAAAGAGTTTAGCATTTTGTTAAAAGTTCGAAGAAGGAGTAGGAATTGACTCAGTGGGGTGGTGGGCTCGAAGGAGGTGGAAGATGGTGCCGGGGGAGTCGGGGGGCGGCAGGTGCCACCATTGTCCATACCAAGGGCTACCATTCACTCATGGTCATTGGCTCCTTGCCAGGCACTGTGCTGAAGCTTTGCTCGCTCACATTTCATCTTCATGACAACCACATGAGGTCAGGGACACGGTTACCTCTGTGTGGTTAGGTTCATGTGTCAGCTTGGCTGGTAAGGGTGTCCATTTGTATGGTCAAGCAAGCACTAGCCTGATTGCAACTGTGAGGATATTTCCTGGATTTAGATCGTTAGCCAATTGATTGCGACTATGGCTGATGACATCGACAGTCAACAACGGAGATTGCGGTCAGCAATGAGAAGTCTCATACCCTCAATTGAAGGCCCTTAGAGGAGAAATGATGCTCTCAGCAGCCAGAGGGGAGAATTTCTATCTCTGCTGCAGCCAGCCAGCTTCTGCTTGGGATTTCATCAAAACCTTCATCAGTTCCCAGCTTGTGGCCTTCTCTATGGAATTCAGACTTGCTAATCTCCACGGTCACATGAGCCAATTCCTATAATAAATCTCAGGAGGTTTCCCTTCCAGAAGCTGGGTGGGCCCTTCTGGTCACCTTCCAGGCCGAGGTATGTGGGCAAGGGGCCCTCTCCAGCCCCCGAGAAGATCAGGAGGGCGAGAGCACCAGGCAGCAGCCGAGAATTCAGCCCAAAGGCCCTTAAAGGAATGTGGACATGGGATAACAAGGGTGTAGTTACTAACACTCAAAGAACATCTGCTCTTATTGTGAAGAACGTTGTAGTTATTCTCATCATCCTCGTTGTCATTATTATTGTTATTATTATCAGGATCATTTTGCTACCAGTCAGGACTGTGGAGGGAACTAAATGAGGTGACTCTTTTAAAGCACCTCGCACATAGTAGATGTTCAATAAATCAATGAAAGTTTATGATTCCTACTACCTCTCTGAGACATGAATGAAACAACCAGTGTTTTGGTAAAGGCATCCAAGGAACCAAAGTACATGTAAAAAGATACATTGCCAATGTTCTCCCAGCCTGAAGGCCCCAGCCTGGCTCAGGTGAGCCAAAGCCCCCTAAAACAGTGTGGTTCCCTGCAAATGAGCCAGCAACCCAGGGAAGCAAACCAGAGGCACCTGTGACCAAATACCCATCAAATGTCTCCTGTTTGCCATTTAACAGCCAGTCTCAAGTAGGCAACTGGATCCAGCTATTCATTCATTCAGTAAAGATTTATTTGACCTACCTTGAAATCCCTGCACCTCCACTTCGAAGCTGTGTCACCCTGGGAAAGTGACAGCCCTTCCAGGATCCTCGGTTGCCTTGGTGCATGGAGGGACTGTTAAGGTAGGGTGTGCCCATTCCTACCTTGCCTGGCTGTTACGTAGATTAGAGACAAGAGCACCTGGGTGTGGGACGCAGAAACTGGGGGTATCTGAATTACACCTGCTGAGCACAATGGAGCGAGCAGGAGAGCATTTCTGTCCTCAAAGAGCAAACACAATATTCGAACAGCCCTTCTCTATCAAGCAAAGTAGGCAGGTGCCCTCCCCCATGCCCGGAAAGGAGCAGAAGCCACCGAGCCAGCCCCAAACAGCACGCTTGTCACAGAAGGTCGGCGTGGGAGGCGGCCACGGCCCACTGCCCGTGATGCATCTCCAAGGCCCCGGCAATTCAGCCCCATTCTCCCTCCTGGGAGCCGCTGGCCATTATGACAGATTAAGCAGAGGACAGAGCTGCGAGCAGACCAGGGATGGGGACAAGTAATGAGGCATAATGACACCAGCCATTAGGAAGCACACTTAATCACCTTCCGACCAGAGGCCATGACGTTTGAGGGCTGGCAAAGACAGAAGAAACCACAGGTAAGGTTGCCAGAGAGGGACACGGAGGCCCACCTTGCCAACCGTTCTGCCCACTTCCATGGGCCCTCCAGGTGGCTTCCAGCTGAGTGCCGGTCAGTGTGTGGTAGGCTGCGTCGAGAGGTGGGAGCAGACCTGGACGCTGCGTAATAAGTCAGGCCCACCCGTCTCCCAGTGGTGTCAATAATGGTTTTTACGGAGGACAGGTGTCATGTTAAAAGGTGCCTGCCTGGACTTTTTGCCACCGTTTTGCCGCAACACCAAAATCGATTTTC
>JAQZBX010102319.1:0-11170 GCA_029593785.1 Cabassous unicinctus | reverse complement strand
AATTGCAATCAGTGAAAGTGAATTTTGATGGTTGTGGCTGTTTGTGATTTTTTGGCTCCGCATCTTTGAGCATTTTTGCTGTGTTGTGAGACTTCATCTTGTGGATCTGTGCTTCTCCAAAACAGAAGGAAGAAATCCACTCCCCCAGCCTATGTGGCTGGGGTCGGGCATGGGACGAGGCTCTCTTTCTATTTCCTTTCATAAGCCAAACTGTTCAAAAGATGGTTCTACATGAGCTGTCTTTATCCTCGCCTCCCAGACATTCCGCCACTCGCGCCAATCTGGCTTCTTCTCCTAACATTGCACTTAGCACTCAGGAAACTGTCCTTTCTAAGGTCACCATTGACTTCTCACTAAATTCTAGGGATGTTTTCCAGTCCTTTTCCAACTTGGCCTCTTTGCAGTATTTTCCAGAGATGACTTCCTCCTTTCTTCAATCTTTCCACAACTTCCATGAACACCTCACTCTCTTGGTTTTCATCTTTGCTCTCTCATGGCTCCTTCCACTCCTACCAAACTTGAAACCGGTTCTTCCGGGCTTGGTCCTCTTAATAGTCTTCCCCTAAGTGAGTTCAACCTCTCCCATTGCTTCAATTATCATCCGTATGCTAGTAACTCTCAAATTTCAATATCTAACCCAGACTCATCTTTTCAATGATTGACTCAACATCTACTGGCACCTCAAACTCAACATGTCTGAAAGAAAACCCTAGATTTCCTCTCCCGGGGCACAAACCTGTTTCTTTCAAGTCTTTTCTAGCTGAGGAAATAGCAACACCATCCATGCAACCATTATGAAAAAACCAGGAAACCCTCTTTGGCTCAGCTTTCCCCCCTCACCCTAAACCAAAAGATAGCTTGAATTTGCCTGCATTCTCCTTGTCTAAGAGTCTTAGTTTAGACTTTAGACCCACCACTTTCACATCTCCCCTGACTCCTGAAGTAGCCTCCTCTTGGATCTCTTTGCCCATGCTTGCTGCCATTCAACCTACCTACCATATAACGGCCAGCATGATCTTTGACAATTGTGTCATGCCAACAGGGCAAAGAGCCAAGCAGTGCATAAGCCATGCTTGCTGGAGCCATGTTCATTGTGGAAGACTCAGGAAGACAGGGACAGTAGCAGCTGTGCAGGACCCAATGCCCGCTGCATTCTAGGGCAACCTGTGGAGATCTAGCAGGCCTGGACATCGATCACAGAGGAAAGAAACCAACCATCTCCAAACCCACCGAATAGCTTCTTCCCACATCAAGGTATTTGCACGTTACCCTTTCCCCCATTTCCCCCCTCAATAACTCTTACTGAAGCTTCAGATTTCTGCCTAAATGATACTTCCTCAGGGATGGAATCTGACACTCCAGACAAGGTTAGTACTCCCATCTTATGTTCTCCTGACCTTATTTACTTTTTTTGTAGTATATATTGCAATTGTAATAAAAATCTATATGTGTATATTATTGGAATAATGAAAGTGCTCTAAGAATGAAGTGATGAATGCACAAATATGTGATTACACCGAATACCACTAATTGTACATTTTGGATGGATTTATGTTTTATTAATATGTATCAATAAAATTGATTTATTAAAATTTTAAAAATATATTTGTGTAATTATTAGTTTAATGTCTTTCTTCTTTGAGAGACTGAAATTTCCATGAGAAAAGGAACCATATCTTTCTTCTCTACCTTTTTATATTCTGCATGTGGCACGTATTGGGCTTATAAGAAACAGTTGTTTATTGAATGAATGAATGAATGAATGAATGAATCAGAAGCCCTGGGGTGCTAGCTCCACCACTATGGCCTTGCGTTAGTCACTCTGAGTGTCACTTTTCCTGTATCTGGAATGCCTCCCTCCCGGTAACTCCAGTGCATAATGAGGATAAAAATGTGATAATATAGGTGAATGAGGTTTGTAAATGGTATTAAGTGCTCCACTGGTACAAGAGATCATTATTCAGACATGGACTCTGCTTGTAGGAATGCTACATCTAAGAGCAAATGGTGGTGGAAGTCTCCTTGGATAGTTATGGACATGGGAATGATATTTTAAACCCTAAACTGTGTCAAATAAAAACAAACCTGGACTCGGGTAAGGAGAGACTTTATTTGAAAAGGGGCTACTGCAATGGGGAGAATGTTTCCACCTTAAGGTGCAAACATCTCCGAAGTCAGGCAGAAAAGGGCCTTTCTTTTATGGAAAGGAGTAAACGGGTTGGAAAGGCCTGGGTGTGGGAAAGTGGGGTGAGTGGGGCTAAGATGGGAGAGTTGCTGAGGGGAAGATTTTCCCTGTGCTCAGCTGATTCCCTGGAAGAGCCCTTGAGGAGAGGTTGTGCTGCATTCCTTAAAAACAAGGGCAGGTATAGCTCAGTGGTTGAGCACCTGCCTTACATGTTCAAGGTCCTGGGTGCCTACTTTAAAAAAAAGGTGGAAGGGGACGGGTCAAGGTCCAGGGCCTTTGGGGTTGGGAGAAGCCTGACTGAAGTTTGGTCAAGATAGTGGCTGTTTTGTCCAAATTGGTCAGTGGAAATAACCATTGGCTAACCATTTATGAGACAAAGAGCTGGGAAGTTGGAGAGTCTGTGTGTGGCCTTGTCCTAGATAAGCAAGGGGGCATCTAAGACACATGGGGAACGATGGTTCTTCCATTTCCTGGAACACAGCAGGGCAGGGCTCAGGTAAAATTCAAGTTTGCCAATTGAGAATATTGAGAATTATATAAAATGACTATAATATTAAGAATATGAGGAGGAATAACAGCCCTGCCTAGCCATTTGACAGCCATAACTTTCATTTTTCTGATCTTTTTAATACATCATAACGGCAGGTATCAGAGAGGGTGTGCAGCTAAGACAAAATGCACCCTGTATAGGGCAATAATATATTATATTAATATTAATATAATATATAATATAATATTCTGAGCTAGGAAATAACTAATAAAGCATATTTCAGTGTTATCCATAAAGCCCTGGGCATTTGGGATTTTTACTCAAAGGAAAATATAATTTCAGCCTACTTATGGATAAGACCAGATTGATGTCTTTTTAATTCAATATAGATTGTTTTTTTAATTCTCAAATTTCATTGTTTAAAAACTGTTTCCAACTGAATAAGTCTTAAAGCAGCTCATCTACCATGCAAATACGTCTGTACTTAGATTTCAGTGAGTTCATTATTTAAACATATTTTATGAACCCATTGTTAAAGTCATTAAAGTCAGTTACTTTATGCTCAGCAGGTTCATTTCAATTCTCAGTGTTTAAGCTATTTTTGCAGTTAAAGAACCAAAAAAAGGCTTATTCAACAATATGCACCACCAGCAGGGAAAAACATTTTCATAATTCAAGTAACTTTCAATTTATGTAGACAAAACAGATTCAAGAGCAAAGAAATGCCTCCTAAGATGCTGTCTTTCCAAAGAGCCCATTCTCCGTGCCCCCAAGCTCCAAGTAATTAGTCTTTGGAATTGTTTTGGTAACTCCCACTTATTTTCATGCCTTGGAGGAAGGGAGAGAAGACAGGTCAGGCTAGTGGCTGTCAACACCCTGGCGGCCATTTCCCGGCTGCTGTTTCCCTGCGCCGGCATTTGAGAGGGTGAGCGTGATTCTAACCTGCCAGCATCCGTTGCTGGAGCGTTTTTGAACCCAGGGCCAAACATCAATGCCATGATCCTTGAAAAAGTTGTCCATTTCACTAAGCTGGGATGTACTTGGTGTCTGGTGAATTTTGATAATATTGGCTCTTCATTGAAAAAACAATACTTTCTCATTGTATTCTCATGTCTTCCTCTACCCTTTTCATCCTTTGTTTTCAGTATCCCTGTTTGTAAATACTGTGGCTGTCCTAGGGCTCTTGTTATCTGCGGTAATCGATGCCAGTTGGATATGTGCAAATCCAAAGATGAAATATTTTTTACTCAGAAGTTATGAGCACCTCAATAGAAATTGCACGACTTAAACAAAAATTCATTTCCAGTTAGAGACTATAATCTCTGGGAGTTGAGCTGGAATATAATAATGAGAATTCTGTTATATTTATTTCCATCATATTAGACTCATTATTTCCCTTTATAGATATTTGTGTCATAGTATCTCTTTCTTATCATGGATTGTATTAAATCTTACCAAATCTTATAACCCCTTTTAAAATGTACCATTCTTTCAATCTAGTATCAATTTTATGTTACAATTTTACAATAAAGATCTTTTCAACAGCTTAAAAAAAAAAAAAAAAAGAAATGCCTCCTACCCATCCCATGTATCATAAACAGAGAAACAGTCTCTTCCCACACAGAGAAATAAAGAGAAAAGAAAGAAATGTCCACACAGACGGTTTTTGGAGTGGGGAAAGGGGACAGGAGAATGGTGTTAAAGGCCAGTAATTATCTGCCTCTCCCAAAATTGTCATCTCTCCATTACCTGTGGATAAGCAATGGAAGGAAGTTGGAGACTCAGCTCCTCAAAGAACAGAAAATGCCCTGTTCTTTTTTAGGGAATGAATTATAAAGTCTCCTCATAACCCACAGCCGCTGCACATATTCCCATCCAAGCAGTGGAGTCTTTTTGTGTTTCTGTATTTGGTCTATTTCACATTTCGCAGGTGAAAGGAAAACCAGCACAGAGGTCCTGAGACACGAGGAGAACAGTTTTGGATTAACTGGTTGCCAGAATCCATTTGTACACGGAGTTCCAGTCCAAACTATGACCAAGACTTGTGGTCATATGCTCTCCAACTCACATGAACCCCACGTGACAGGCTGGTGCAAAGCGAACGGAACTATCCCAGTTTAAAAGCAAACAAACAATGTGATAGTAAAATGAATTTGTCATTACATCAGAAAGTTTGTTTAAAACTCACAGATCAAATGTGCCTTAATGAATATTTTTTTTCATTTAGATTTCAAACAATAGGACTGCCGTTTTACTATATGTCATTGGGGATCTGCTTATTTGTCAATAGCCTATTGCTTATTTGGAAAAATAAACCAGTGAACAATTTAAAAAATTTTAAAAATGTTGTTTCAGGAGTTTAGTTTTTCTTGCATTAAATTTTTAAGTAGCAGCATTGAAAAAAATAAGAAAAAAAAATCCAATGTGATCTCTTCTGGGTTAATTATATAAAGTTTTGGATGGGAATTTTTTTTTTTTTTTTAACATAATGGCTTCTCAATCGAACAATGCTGCTATTGGCATGTCCTATTTCCTTTCCCTGCCAAAGTCTGCTTGTTAAAGATAAGTGCTACAAATTTAATTTATGCCGCACCCTGAGGAGTCTTGATTGAAAATAAAAGCCAGCATCTCTTAAGAATTGTAATATGAGGTTCTTTTTCCAAAGGAATGGGCAAAGAGCTTCAGGGGAGATGGTAATAATATCTCATATGGAGCCACTAGAAATGCCACCAAGTTATTATAAAATTATCTACTAGCCTTTTAAACACCCAGATGACTAAAAGAGCTTCTAGGTTGTGGCTGACTATAATAGGAAACCTGACCACATTTGCCCTTTAGGGAATTCACATTCTCTGTGAACAATCAAATTCAAAGATGAACTCATTTAACATCCTCATTAGCACAATACAAAGATGAATTAAGCAATAATCGCTTTAACTCTGCACTTCAGGTTTGTTAGTTAACTTCTTCAGGCTAAATCCAAGGTGGTGAGTGTTCCAGACAGCTGGTTAACCATAGTAATTTCGACAAGGCTTATTGTTGCCTTGAATTGCCCTTGAAGATTTGTAACAGTTGTAATGAATTCATAAATATTATGCACAAGACAGCAGTGCAGATGGAAAAAAAATCAGACTTTATCCGTGGGGGACCTGAGAAGTCACAGATGTAAATACTGTATTATTAGTTTTAATTGTAAAATAATTTTATTGTGATTTTTAATCATTTTGGTCTTTTCCTCCATTACTACAAATAAAACTTTAATTGACATGGAAAACTAATGCAGAGATTTGACGTCTGGGAAGCAGAATAAAAATTAAGGTGGCCTAAGAATCTTAAAGACCTATATTTATATCTTGATGGGGGCGGGGGGGTAGCTACACTAAATGGATGAAAGTTGTAAGTGGACTCAACTAGAATCTGATAATTATAATGATCCTCTTACATAGAGGAATAAATTCAAAATGGAAAAATAGGTCTTAAATTGTATGACACAGTGGACGAGGTTTACTTAACCCACACCTCGGCTCTGTAAACATTTGAGCATTGGTAAATAATATCTAGTGGGCCCAACATTGAGGTCCATGCTAGGTCCCAGGTCAGCAAAACCCAAATCCTAAGCTAGTTTTTATTTCCTGGAAATGCCCAGCTGGCCCAGAAAACCACGCTTGAATGGAGCGGTTCTAACTTCCTCCTTCCTTAGCAACCACCTGCTCCCCACTTTGTAAGACCACCCCCTGCCCCCAAGCAAGATGAAAACTTAATGCCAGCCCAAGAGAACATTTTCTCCCTGGCTTCGCCTTGGTCTTCTACGAGCTCCCCTTTTCCGTCCACGGGGAGAAGAAGCTCCCTTTTGCTTTCCCAATGGGATGCTTGCCCACGCTAGGCTCGCTCCGTGTTTCAGCTGAGATCCTAAATTGTAGGAAACCTTTTTCCTTTGTCAGCATCTACCGTGTTCGAGGCAGTGTGAAGGGAAAGGGGTGGGAATGTGGACTAGAAAGATCCAGGGTGGGAGTCTCCTGGCGGCGCAGCCCATCTTCCCGCGTCCGGGACCCCGGCCCAGTCCCTCCCCGCAGCGGCCACTCGGGACCAGCAGGCGCCCCTCGTGTCCAAGTCTCCACGCGCGACCCCGGGCTGCTCCCGCACCTCGCCCCGCGGGCCCTGGGCGCCCCCCACCGCCCACAGGCCCATGAGCCCTAGGACCCCGGGCGACCCAGGCAGGAGCTGGACCAGGACGAGGCGGGGCCAGGGTGCGGCCCTGGCGCCGAGGGTGTCCCCGGGGCTTGGCCGGCTCTGAGGACCCTGCCCGCAGGGAAGCTGGCCCTTCAGCCGTGCTGTCCACGCCGCTGACTTCCAGGCTCCGGAACTCACACCCACGGCGGCTTCCTGTGGCCCTTTCAGCAATAAAACCTTAGCCAGGGACGCGGGGGTGTGAGGAGCAGGCCTGCCCCAGGCCCCAGACCCAGGGTCCCTCCACCTCCCTCTGCCTCCTCCCTACTCCAGTTCTTTCGCAGTCGACTGGGAAGGGTAGGGGGAACGCCTAACGGGTGGAGGGGTTGGGGTGGGGGCACTGACTTGCCCTAGCTGGGCAGACATCCCGGTCACCCAGGGCTGAGAGTTTAAAAATTTTTAATTAAAAAAAAGAAGAAAAAAAAAGTAAGGATTTTAATGAGCTGTGCCATCTTTCTCCAAAACCCAAGGCTAGGCTGGACCCCACCCCTGTCAGCTCCCCTTCTCCCTGACCCTGCACCTCAGGGTGAAGCCCTGTGAACAGTGGATCCCAGGGCTCCCTCCCTGTCTCTGCCTCCAGGTTTTGGGCCTCCTCCCAGCTATCCTCCTCCCCAAGGATATGGAATTCTCACTGGTGTGTGTGGTCCACAGATTTGTGAATTTCTTGCCCCTGAGAAAAAAAGAAAATTTCAAGTCATTCCTAGTCTGGAAAGTAAGCTGGACACACATACCACCAACTAGAATCTAAATATAGAAGTGATTTAACAGAGACTATAATAATGTCCAATAGAGAAGAAAAACAAAGTGCCCGGAGAAGAGAAAGGAGGGAAGAGTGATTTTGGCATGGGGGGGGGAAAGGTTTTACAGGAAGAAGTGGCATCTGAACTGTCCCTGAGGGATGAATGCAAACTGAACAGGTAAAGGAGACATGTGAGGGGATGGCAAGCCGCAGGCAGTATTCAAGAGGGAAGTGGATGTGGCTCAAGCAGTTGGGCGCCTGCCTACCACATGGGAGGTCCCGGGTTTGGTTCCCGGTGCCTCCTAAAGAAGATGAGCAAGACAGCGAGCTGATGCAATGGGCTGGCACGGCGAGCTGACGCAACAAGATGATGCAGTGAGATGACACAACGAAGAGACACAGCGAGGAAACACAATAAGAGACACAACAAGCAGGGAGAGGAGGTGACTCAAGTGATTGGGTGCCTCCCTCCAAAATGGGAGGTCCTGGGTTTGGTTCCCAGTGCCTCCTAAAAAGAAGATGAACAGAGAGCAGACAGCACACCCAGGGGCAGGGGCGGCGGTGGCAGGGGTGGGGGGGAATAAAAAAATAAAACTTTAAAAAAGACAAAGGAAGCCACATCCATCTCTTGAACCACTGGACGTCTATCAGGAAACTAGTATGTACCAGGTACTGTGTCCTACACTGGACATGCAAAGATGGATAAAACATAACACCCAAGATGTTCAGAGTCGGCTAGGAGAGCTCCTAGAAGCCGTGACAGATGCGTGGCAATGGAGGTAGGAGATAAGGCTAGAAGTGCATTGGGGGTGAGACTGTGAAGGGCCTTTGCAGACCAGGCAATGGGGAGCAGTAAGCCCGGTCCTCTAAAGAGGTAGAGAAACTGACACTGAGAAATGGTAAGTGACTAGCTGAAGTTGATATCATTTGACAGTGACCGGACCACAGCTAGGAACCAGGTCAATTACATCTGTCCTGGAGGATGGCTTAGAAAGGTTATTCTGGTGACAGTGTGGAGAAGGATTAGTGAGCTGGGGCTGGAAAGGATGTCAAAGCAGCAGCAGCAGCCAGGGGGCTGGCTAATGATCCAAATCAAATCAAGAAATGATGAGGTCCAGGACTGGGTATTAACAGGAGTGTTTGTATCTTAAAAAAAAAATTATAGCAATATTATTTACAAAGGTGAAAAATGCAGTTTTTGAAAATGCATACAAGTAAAAAAATATGTAAAAATACCATTGCATTGTTCTGAATCATTTTGATGTTTTTGTTAGTTTCCAAACTTAGTGTACTTCAAATCAGAGTCATTCTTCATATCCATTTTCATACAATTCTCCAATTCTCCTGATGCTCCCCCCCTTTTTTTGGAGGTGCCAGGGATTGAACCCAGGACCTCATACATGGGAAGCAGGTGCTCAACCATTGAGCTACACCTGCTGCACTCTCCTGATGCTTTTTAATCACACTTTAGAGATAGGAAATAAGGTGTAAGTTCCCCATTCCCTGACAGCAAGTGCTAAGTAGGCATATCCTGTATAAATTGAAGGGTGTTTTGCCCTAATTTGTAGACAATGCAAGAATGAACCACTGTTGGTTTTGATGAATTGTAGATAGAGTGTGGTGTGGTATATATAAAGGCAACTGACTGCAACTTACAATGCTTAATAAAAAATATTTTTCTTTGGGTATTAAAAAAGTGATGTGAACCTATACTTAACTATGGCTGTGGAAATATATAAAGTGGAGAAGTGACAGCACTAAGAGCTACCCCATGAAGAATCAGTAAGATGAAAATGTCGGCTGCAGGTATCTTGCATTTGTATAATGTGCATAATTTACACAATTTTACATGTTTATTTAATTTGAATAGACTTTTGTTACATGGTCCAAAGTGCTCTTGGATAAAAGGTGCACCTGAAGAAGAAGACTGATGCCAATTAGGGTTTATCTGGGATGACTGAATGATGGGGTTGGAAGATGCCCCAATTATATTCCAGTAATCTTTAAATCCCAGATATCCTTAAGGTTCTACTTAGTTTGAAGCTAACACACAGACAAAAATTTAAATTATGATTTAAATGTCATATCCTTTACCTCTTCAGATGAAGGAACAAATTCAGTTTAAAAACAACAAAAACAAAAAACAAAACAAAAAAATTAAGCTAACAAGGTAGAAGGCAGGCTTGACTGGGGCTGCAGGACCCCTTCTACGACGGCTACCTCACCTGGCTTTTGGCAGAAGGCCTTCGTTTCTCACCACATTGACTTCATAAGGTGGTTTGAAACAGTCACAAGACATGGCTGATGGCTTTCCCCAGAGGAAGTGACCCAAGAGAGAGCAAGCAAGAAGCCACAATGCCTTTTATGACCTCGCTCGTAAGTCACACACCTTCACTTCCACCATACATTGTTCATTAGAAGTGAGTCACTATGTCTAACCTGGCCCAACTAGAAGGGAGTGGAATTAAACTCCACAGCTTGAGGAAAGAACTATCAAAGAATATTTAAAAATTGCTATGTCAGCCCTTAATTTCAAAGCTCGGTATGTATTTTTTAAAAATCTACATTAATATCAGGAGAAAATCCTGATCCAGATGTCCTACTCTGCATTAAAGTTTATCTGTGATGCAGGAGGAAGACTGAGCAGCATTCAAGAATCCTGTCCTTTTCCTCACTTTCACTGCTAAACCCCTTCTCCTACCCTTTACTCCAAATAGTATTCCCAGCTCCTGACAGACTGACACATCTCTGGCATTTCTCTGAGCTATTGCATTTCAGCTTTCTGTCTAAATCTTATCATCCTCTATTGCCTGTTTACTTGATAGATGAGGAAGCCAAGGCACAGTGGTTTGCTCAAAGTCACACAGCCAGCTTGTGGCAGAAGTGCTATGGGAACTGTCTCTGGAGTACTGGGTAGTCTTAAGAGGTTGGCACCAACAGGCCTGAACCTGTTCCTGCTTACTACTGAAATTGTGGAAGACACTTCTGGTTGGCAAACTGAGCATCTATATCCAATACTTATTCCTCTGATCACATCCAATATGGTGGCTAGAAAAGCTAAATACTCAATTTCCTAGTCTCCTTTGCATTTAGAAGTGATCGGGTGATATAGGTCTGGCAAGGGGAATGTGAAGAGACTGATTACTACCTATCAGGATGACATCAAATAAATGAACTAAACTTTATTTCTCTGGCTTGTATTAAGATATCATTAGTATTCATTCATTATGAGTGTCCATCTAAGACAGCCTGCATCCCAATGGAACTATACAAGCTGAGAGTGACCACTGGATCAAATTTCAGTTTGGAGAGGGCTTCAGTAGGAACATGGCTGCATAAATTAATACTGTTTCCTCTTTCCCCCTATAAATCACACACAAGCAACAAAGAGACTGTGAAAACTTCATAAATTCTATTTCCACTGAAACTAAGTGACAGATACAATGTTCAGATGCCAAAAGAGACATAAGGGCTGCCGAAAGAGCTGAGATTTAGAAGTAATGTGGGGAGAAAGTGAAAGGAGGAAGGG
>JAQZBX010102318.1:0-11172 GCA_029593785.1 Cabassous unicinctus | reverse complement strand
AAAAGAATATAGTGGAGATTAATGAAATAAAGAATAAAACACAATATAGAACACGAATGAAACCAAAAATAATTTACTTTTTAAAGATCAATAATGTCAACATAACTTTAGTCTTACAACGACTAAAAGAGAGAGGACAAAATAACTAAAATCAGAAGTAAAAGAAGGGACATTACCATCAACCCCATAGAAATAAAATGGAGTATTAATAGATAGTATGATCAGTTGTGCCCCAAGAGCACAGATAAACTAGATAGAATGGATGAATCCTTAGAAAGTTAAACTTCTGTGACACTTTGAGATTAGTTTATGAATCCTAAGAAGACAAAGAATATGTTTGTAAATTAATCTGTTCTTCTGTGTGTGACACCATTTTGATTATATTGAATTCAGTTTAGAGGCCTCTGATTAAGTTTACTTGATAAAATCAGTTTAGAGCTACAGATTGGGCTTTGTCAGTAAGACGTAACTCAGGTTGAGTCCCCGCCCCCTTGGTGGACTGATATAAATAGACTCTCATTCAATAAGACAAACAGGGAGAGATAGAGCTCTGTCATTTTCAATCCTGGGTCCCAGAGAGAGATGACTCCTTCACCTGACAGCTTACAACTGACCCCCATGGAGCCTTAATAGGAAGAAAGAGAGACCAGGCAGAGATTTCCCACCATGTTGCTTCAACATGTGTCAGCTGACTTTTGTGAGAAAGAACCTCTTATAGTACCTTGAGATGGATTTTCCATGGCCTTGGGACTGTAAGCTTTTACCCCAAATAAATAACCTTCATAAAAGCCAACAGATTTCCGGTGCTTTGCATCAGCACCCATTAGGCAAACTAATCCAACTAACTACACTGACTCAAGAAGAAATAGAAGCTCTCTACTGATAGAGACCAAATCAATAATCAACATATCACAACAATGAAAATCACAGGACCAGATGGGTTAACTAGTGAATTGCAACAACATTCCCAAAACAATTCTCCACAAAATTGAATCACAGGGAAAACTTCCATGACAGTTGGAGAATATTTTATGAATCCCAAAAAGTGAAACTGTTGTTTATAAACTAATTTATTCCTGTTAATGCATTAACTTTGGCTGATTTGAGTACTTGATAAAATTCCTTTAGGGCTTTTGATTGTACTATGTCAGTGAGGTATGACTCAGGTTAAGTCTCCCTTTCCCCCTTGCTGGGTCTCCTATAAAAGGAAAGACATAGGGAGACAGAAAGACACAGGAGAAGGAAGCCACCATATTTAATCCTGCCATGTGAGAGAGGACTAGACGATTGTCTTAGCATGAAGTTCCAGAGAGACTGGGCTCACAAAGCAGCTCAAGAGGACATGACCCTGCTATATGCCTGATAGATTGTAGCTGAACTCAGGAATAGGGTGAAGCAACCAATACTGATACATGAGACTTGGAAAGAGACAAGCCTTATGCATAGTTGCCCTCAGCTAAGCTCAAATTTTGGCAGAGATTGGATGCCATCTTGCTTCAAAATGTGGCAGCTGATTTTGCTCTGAAAGCATGTCTGATCATGCCTTGGTTCATACTTTTCATGACCTTGGAACTGTAAGATTTTACTCCACATAAATCTTTATAAAAGCCAACCCATTTCTGGTACATTGCATTGGCAGGCCTTTGGCAAACTAAAGCAATTTCCTTATTCATTCCAGTGATTAACATCACACTAATACCAAAGCCTGGTAAAGACACCACAATAAAATTATGGACCTATATCCCTTATGAATATTTTTACATGAATACTCACAAAATTCTAACAAAATTCAAGAGCATGTTAAAGGAATTATAAACCATGATCAATTGAGATTTACCCCAAGTATGCAATGGTGGTTAAATATAAGAAAATCAATTATATATAAGGCAACACATCAGTAAAATGAAGTTAAAAATCATAAAAAATAAAATAAAAACATGACCATCTAAATTGCTACAGGAAAACAATTTGGAAAATCCAGCACCTTTCCTGTAAAAACACTGAAAATAGTAGTAATCTTAGGAAATTAACTCAAAATGATAAATGCCATATATGAAAATAGCATAGCTAACATCATATTCAAGGACAAGACATGGATGATCACTGTCATAAGTATTATGCAACACACTAGAGTGTGTTCTAGCCAGAATAATTAAGCAAAAAAAAAATAGAAGACATCAAAATTGGAAAGGATAGAGTAAAAGTTTCCCTGATTGCAGGTGACATGATCCTACCTATAGAAAATTCTGAAAAATCTCAAACAACAAAACGACCTAATAACTAATTCAGCAAATGCAGGGTAAAATGACAACACACAAAATCAATGATGTTTCTAACATTAATAATGTGTTACTCAGGGTTCTCAAGAGAAACAAATAACTTTGTTGTTAAGAAATATCTTTAAATAGAGTGAGATTTTATAAAATTATCTCATGAGACTATGGGAAAGCACAAATCCAAATTCCATAAGGGCAGTGTGCAATTCAGGGACTCCGGTGAATGTCCCTTGTGAGTTTCCCAGTAAATGCTAGCTGTCTAAAGTAGAGAAGGCAATTCTCTCTCTCTTAGTGCTGAAATCACTTCTTTTAAGGTGTTCACTCATTGGTGATGTCAATCTCTTAACTTGATTATAAACGTAATCAGCTATATATGCAATCAACTCATTGATGATTAAATTCCATGAAATGCCCATGTGTTATAATTAGCCCTGTGCATGTTTGACCAAATAACTGGGCATCACTACCTGGCCAAGTTGACCCATCAGCCTAATCATCACAGTCTACCCTTGTCAAATTATGTCATATGATAAGAGGAAAGGACAGGGAATAAAAAGACATTCGTTTTATGTATACTCACAAAAAATACAAGGAAGAAATATTCACGACCATTACATTCCTCATTTCTGTCAGTGGTCATATGGTCAAAGTTCAAATTTATCACTTCCTTTTTCCAATACCCATTCCAGGTTCCATTTACCCTCAGCAAGCACTTAGTGCTTTGCCTGATGGAGAGACACAAACCTTCATTCCTGAAGATTCTGGGCCATTGGTATTTCTTCCTGGAGAGAGTGGTTGATTGATTTTAATCACAGGGTATGGTATTACTAAGAGATGCCCTAGGGGAACTCCTGTATTACTGGCAATTTCTTCTTTACCTCCATTGTGTAGGTAAAGTTCCATTGTCCCTTCATAGGATCAATCACAGCAGCTAATATAGTAATTCCTTTCTTGCCTGTTGATTCAGAGGCATGAAGAGCCCAAGTGGCCAGGTGGCAGTCTTAAAGTCCAGTTCAATGTAATCATTGTTGTGCTCCCTGGTTGAAGCACTCTCCTTTTGGAATTAAGAACTGTAGATCAGCAGAGCTTAAGGTTGCAGGGACAGGAAGCAAAAATACTCCTAGTGGATACCTAGAGGAAATAGGGGTGCCACTACAATTACCCCCACTTTTTTCCTGGAGCTATGAATCCTGGCTATGGGGGAAACAGCATCATAGAGTGGATGCTGATTTAGAGCATACACAGAATACTGGGGAACATTCCCCCAGCTCTGCAAGGTATTGTCATCTTTTGGAGCCTTAAAGGAGTTTTCGAAAGGCCATCCCATTGTTCTACCAATCCAGCTGCTTCAGGGTGACGTGGAAAATGGTAAGATCTGTGAATTTCATGAGAATTTATCCATTGTGTTACATCATTTGCTGTGAAATGGGTTCCTTTATAGGAAGTAATGCTGTGTGAAATACCATGATGTTGGATAAGGCATTTGGTAAATCCACAGTAGGTAGTTTTGAAAAGCAAACCCATATCAAGATTATGGATTGATTCCAGTTTCAAAAAAAGTGCTGCCCCTTCCATGATGGATGTGGTCCAATAAAATCAACCTGCCACATGGTAGCAGGCTCATCATCTTGGGGAATGGTGCCATATTTGGGGCTGACTGGAGGTCTCTGCTGCTGCCAGATTGGGCACTCAGCAGTGACTATAGCTATGTCCACATTGGTGAGGGGAATTCAATGTTGTTGAGTCCATGCATAATGTCTATCTCTGCCACATGGCTAATTTGTCATTGAGTCCATTGACCAATGACAGGAATGGCTTAGGAAAGAAACTAACTGCTATCCACAGACCAGGCCATTTTCTCCACTGGATTAAAATCTTCCTCTCCTGAAGCCACACTCTTGTGAACATTCATGTGGGACACAAACATTTTCATGTATTTTGCCTCCTCAGAAATGTCTATCCACATACCTGTTTTCCAGTCCTCTTTCACAACAATTTTCCAATCCAGATCCTTCCAAGTTACAGGCCATCCAGCAAAACCATTAGCAACAGCCCATGAATCATTGTACAAATATACTTGTGGCCATTTAACCTTCCAAGCAAAATGAACAACCAGGTGCACTGCTCTAGGTTCTGCCTACTGGGAGGTTTTCCCCTCACCACTCTCATTTAGGGCATACCAGAAAGGGGTTGCTGCCCACTTTTGGGAAGTACCTGTATATCATGCAGAAACATCTATAAACCAGGATCAAGTTTTATCCTCCTCATCAATTGATTATAAGGAACTCCCCAAGAGTCCATAGCTGTGGGCTGTGAAATAGAAGGTAATGTGACAGGAGTGGTAACCATGAACATTTGGGTCTCTTCCTCATGTAACTTACTTGTGCCTTCAGGATCCACTCTTGCTCTATCTCATATATACCACTTTCACTTTATGATGAAGTGTTGCCAGGCACAAAAAACTTTATGGTTTGGTGTGTCACAAAATACCCAACTCATGATAGGCAACCCAGGTCTCATGGAAACTTAATGCTGAATGGTTAAGCATTCAGTCTCTACCAAGGCCCCACAGCAGGCAAAAGTTTGTTTCTCAAAAGGAGAGTAGTTATAGCAGAGGATGACAGGGTTTTGCTTCAAACCCCTAAGGATCTGTGTTGTGGCTCTCCTATAGGGGCTAGCCAAAGACTCCAAACAGCATCTCTATTTGCCACTGATATTTCCATTACCATTGTATCTGTTGGATCATATGGCCCATGTAGAAGTTTACCTTGCATAGCACCTGGAACTGTTGCAGAGCCTTCTATTGTTCTGGTCCCAATTCAAGATTAAGAGCTTTTCTGGTCACTTGCTAAGTTAGCTGGAGTAGCACACTCAAATGAAGAATATGTTGTCTCCAAAATCCAATGAAGCCAACTAAGCATTATGCCTTAAATTTGGTCATAGGAGAGGCCAGATGCAACAGCTTATCTTTCACTTTGGAAGGGATATCGTGACATTCCCCACACTACTAGATACCTAGAAATTTCACTGAGGTTGGAGGCCCCTGTATTTTGTTGGATTTATCGCCCAACCTCTGACATGCAAATGCCTTACCAATATGTCTAGAGTAGTTCCTATTTCTTGCTCACTAGATCCAATCAAGATGATATCATGAATATAATGGACCAGTGTGTTGTATTGTAGAAGGGAGAAATTTTCAAAGTCCCTGTGGAAAAGTTTTTGACATAGAGCTGGAGAGTTGAAATATTCTTCAGGTAGGACAGTGAAGGTACATGGCTAGCCTTGTCAGCTGAAGCAAATTGTTTCTGGTGGTCCTTAACAAAGGCAATTGAGAATAAATTTGCCAGACCAATAAGCTGCATTCCATGTAGCAGGGAATGTGTTCATTTGTTAAAGGAATGATACCACATGTAGAATAGCAGCTTAATTGGAGTCACCACCTGTATAAGTTTATGATAATCGACCATCAACCTCCAAGATCAATCTGTTTTCTGCACAGGCCAAATAAGAATTTTGAATGAGAACCCAATATCTATTTTTGGAATTCATAATTAATATCAAACTGCTACATGCACTAATGTTACCTAACTTAAAATTTATTACAAGGCTACGGTAATCAAAATATCCTTACACTGGTACAGGAGCAAATACACAGTCTTATGGAATTAAATTGGGATTTCAGAAATAGACCTTCATGCCTATGACCAATTGATTTTTTAAAGAAATGGAAGAGTCAGCCCTTAAAAGTATGTCAAGTATTCTAAAATAACAAAATCATATTTAAAAAGAACTGGGGTCTTACCCCTGCCCAGCAACTCCTGCCAAAGGCGATGCTTCTTGTCACCAGGCCAGGCAGGAAGGTTGAGGAGGTCCTTTCACCCACCTGCTGGGCATCATAGTCAAAAAGGTGTAGCTTTTGAGGTATGCTGACTTGGTATAAATACTGGTCTGTGTCTGGGTCTGGGCAAGAAAAAGTGGTGTTCTGCCAAGGCAAGAAGCATCCTTCCTGACCCTCTTGGAGCCATCTTGTAGCCATAGGCCATGGCCTTTGCCATCCAGCACCTGCTCTGTGACAGTCTATGGCTGAGGTACACTTTTCTTGATTGATGTGAATTATTTCATATACTTAAACCTAAATACACATTTTGTATGCTTTTGATTCTTTTCTTAATGCAAACAACACTGTAGTTCACATCTTTTTTATACTTTATTTTGCTCACCTACAACAATCTATCTAGTCTATATACTTCACATAACACTAAATGTTGAATGCTCCTTTTTAAAAATCTGTATGCATAATAAGATCTCTGACAAATGAATTCTGTTCTGAAAAATGCTCATGCTTTTTTCCTGGGCTTTCTAAAATCTCGTTCATTTTTCAGTTGCTTATCATACAATGGTATTATTCTGCCTTCATGTATTTACTTAAGTAAGTTTCCCAACTGCATTGTAACATTTCAGGAGTTAATCTCTGAAGTTTTCCATTTTCATTAGGCCTTCTTGGATTTTGCTGACCAAAACTCATCAAGATATTTGCTAGAAGGTACATGATGCTTGAATGGAAAGTTTGTATGACAGTTATATTTTTTTCAAATTTTTATCTTCAATACTTAACATTATATTGTCCTGTATTGGCTAAATAATTGCTCATTTCATTGTTGTTGGTAATCTAAATTCTTGACAATCCATATGGTTTTTTTTTTAATTCCATCAAATCTCTCTGGTGGTAATGGTAAGGCGTATTCTGAAGAAAAAAAATGAATTTGCATTCAAATTACTACACTTATTAAAGTATTGTTGATTGTAGATCCATTGAAATAAATTTCCCCATGGCATGTGTTTTTCTTCACTCCTTTGAAAATTAAAATCAACTTTTTGAACCACAGATGATCTTAGTAGTTTTGGCTAAAGATCATTGATAACACTTGCTTAAAATATCTAGTGGAGGTTATAAACAGCATACCTAACAACATGAGAAATTCAATCAGAGAGAAGATACTATAAGTTAGGGTCCAATGAAATGCTCAAAATAAACATTTTAAAACCTACAAACACAGTATCAGAAACAAAATATTCCTTCAATAGGTTCAGCAGTAAAGTCAGTACATCTGAGGAAAAAATGAGTGGACATGAAGATAAGCCAATAGAACCTAATCAAACAGAAAGAACATTTTTAAAAAATTCAGCTGGGAAAACAATTACCCAAGAACTGTGGGATAATAGTAAATAATTTAATATATATAGAGTTAAGTTCTACCACAAGATATATATATTTAATATATATATTTATATTTAAGTTCTACAACAAGAATAGAGAGGGAAAGGAGCAGAGGAAATATTTAAGGAGATAATGGCCAAGAATTTTCCAAAAATAAGAAAATACATCAAATCATTGTCCAGGAATGTGAGCAAATCCCCAGAAAAGATAAAGACAAAAACAAATCAATCAATTGTAAAACACATCTAGATTCTTCAAACTCACTATTGAGAATCAAAAACAAATATACAATTGTAAAGGCAATCATAGGAAAATATATGTCATATATAGTAGGAAAAACCATAAATATAAGAGACTTTGCCACTGATTATGCTCCAAGTCAGAGACATTGGAATATAATTAATGAAAGATAACTATCAATATACACTGAAAATAAGAACAAAATAAGGCATTTTCAGAAAATAAATACATACACATGCAGAAATAATTTTTTCAGGCAGACTTGTGTTTTAAAAATTATTAATTCTAGACCATAAAAACAGAAGGACACTGAAAATAGACCAAACTGACACTGAAAATGAAAAATGAAGGTAAACATATCGAATATTTGATTTTTAAAATTTTAATTGCTTTGAAAATAATTGCCTAAACAAAAGTAAATTATTTAAACCATATACAAAAGTATATGTGATTGGACTGGAGAGAAACCTGTATCAGTCAGGTACAGGCTGTTGGGTATAAGAAAGTGGATTTAAACCATATAGAAAAGTATAATTTATGGCAAAAATAACAAATGGGAAAGATGAATTGAATCTCTACTACTTTACATTTCTAACGGTGTAGTATTATAATGTGTTATAGTACTTTAGGTAGACTGTGATAAAAAAAAATAAACATAAATTAATCCCTTAGGGCAACCACTAAAAAGAGAGGAAACAAAAAATACAAACATAAAGGTGTATTCTCCTTCTCCATGTATTTACTCCCCTGTCTTTGAGCGTCCATTTATATAACCCACACTTCTAGGCTAGCTGTATGCAAGGTCTCAAATCAAGTTGCCCTAATGATGTGGTCAAATAAAAGCCTTAATCTTGATTTAATTATGTAAAAGTGGAACCTCTGAATCTAATACAATCAAATACTCTCAGAGTAACAGAACAGTTTACAAATACAATCAGTATTTCTTTTCTGAATTCATCAGTAATATCAAATTACCACAAGACATCTTCAAAGTGTTGGTGATACAGCATTGAATGTTATTGAAAAAATCTGTGTGCATTGAGGTTTCAATGCATGGGAAACAGTAAACCAAAGGCATAATGAAAATATACATCATATTAGATAAAGATAACTGCTATGGAAAACAAATGCAGCATGAATGAGGGTAGGGGCAGATGAGATATTAAATGGGGTGTTAATAGATGGTCTTATGAGAAAGAGAATGAGGGAAAAAGAGTCTGGGGAAAGGGAATTTAAGGAAAAAGAATAATTGTAAATATTCCTAGTCCAAAAAATAGGGTGAGGAGGTCAGTGTGGCTGCTCCAAAATGAATGTTCATATTTTGTGATGTTAATTCCAGTCTTGTTTTATTTATCATTTTTTCAATAGCAACTTTTACAATACATTGTACTGAAATAAAATGAGTAATAAAAGGATTTTGTCTTAAAAATATTTCAGACCATATTTCCAGAAATAATGATATGCACTGAGATGAATAGGGAAAGTAGAAGGACAATGTAAATAATCTAGGGTTTTCACATTGCCTAAAGTTTTTATTATATTTATTTAATAGCATCATAAATACTTTCTAGAATATATTTTAAGAGGACAGGGTAGTCTGAATTTAAATTAAACATTAGCAATTCCTGAACTTACTACACACTGTAAAATTAGATAAATGTTTCACAATCATTGCCAAATAAAACCAAAAGGATACATTTTCTAAATTATAAAAATGTACATAAATGAAAAAAAAAAGCCAGCACAGTTCATATAAAATGACCCAAAAATGTCAAGGGCTTATAAACGTAAGAAAAGGCACAATGCATGTACAAGATGAGAGAAAAATTTAAAAATATAGTGTTAAAAAATGAATGCTTACAAAGACAGCTAAGTGTAAACAAAACAAAGATTTGTAATAAAATATAGATTCTAGACAACTTAGAGTACAGGGCAAAATAAACCTTAATTCTGTCATTTCTATTGATATTAGATATGATAAGTTAAATTTTTTATAAGAATTCAGGGTGTAGAGTATAATAAAACACATTTTACTTATTTGAATAAATTAATTCATTAAAATATTAATCCTAAAACAGGTTGAATTTTACTATTTCAAAAATCATTTAAGAAAATTAATAAATATAATTCTACAATTAAAACCTAAATATAAATTAAATGAATACAAATCACTTGAAAGCAGTATATATATATATATATATATATATATAAAAATAACAATCATTAATTAAGTTTAAATAAAAAAATATATAGGAACATGAAGAAAACATACTTTCCTAAATATACATTGAATAGTAGTGAAATTAAAACTGCAATTCCAGATTATGTAGAGACACTTTTAAAAAGAAATAATCATTAATGTTTAAAATATACAGGATACATATTTGGAATCATGAAAATGTTTGTACATTTTATATATTAGATTTGTCTAGAAGTCAATGAATAAAGCTCTAAAAAATGACTAGGATATTTTCTTTTTTATTTAATAATATTTAAAATGTTTTCCAGAATTTCTTTAATATACACATACACTTTTTTCTATAACTTAGCTATATCACAAAAATTTACTATGCACTGAGACCAAAAATAGAAGTTCTTATTTTGCTTTTTAAACTCTTTGCTCCTTTATGAATAATGTTTTCTTAAAATATTTATAAACCACCGATGAAAACTGTCATAACAAAAGCTACTGTATATTCAAAATTTTATTAAGAATATAAGCATTCTGATAATTATGGTCAAAATTTATTAGTACTACATTAAATTCATTCCATTAGTCACATGATTTCATCTGTAAAATAAACAAATGGATATAGAATTATTTGTGTGAGTTAGTTGAGGAAACGTGATTTAAACTTTAAGAGATTTATTAAGGAATATGCAGCAAAACAGTTGACAGATATAGAAACTAAACCCTGGATTTTCTAGTCCAAAAAAAATACTTTTTAAGATTATGCTAAATTTCTTGCCTACAGAATAAATTGAAAAATTTTAAAAAGCTCTTCATAATAAAATTCTCTGAAATTGGAATATGAATGGGAATTTCTATAATACAATTTGAAGAATAACAACACATTTTTTCTATTTCACAATAGTAGACTTTAAAATCACATATCTTTAAACCATATGATTAACACATTTAATGGTTCTCAATTATTACATAATTTCTGAAAATGCATTCTTGGTTATGGTCCATTGAATGTATGATCCAATAAAGGATGACTCAACATAAATGCCAATTAAGAAATGGACATTAGTGTATTTAGAAAGAAACTAATTAAATGCTCAAATAGAAAAGAAAGAACAGATCCACTCAAATTTTCACCATTATCATCAATTCTATTGCTTGGAAACCTCTTTCTTCTGCATGACTCTAAAGAGAGCACTTTTCACCTTCTTGTTCCTAAGACTATAAATGAGTGGATTCTGCATGGGGAT
>JAQZBX010102317.1:0-11170 GCA_029593785.1 Cabassous unicinctus | reverse complement strand
ATCCTGGGAAGCAGCAAGCACCTGGAAGAGGGAAACACAAGAAATGCACAGGTGATGTGTTCTCTCCACATAGCAGTCCTGCTAAGACTCTACAGGGATGTATATGGTTGTGACTTTGCCCTAGGGAACACATGGCTAAGATGTTAACTTACTTTCATACAATAAGAGAGACAATCAGAGGAATAACTCTCCCTTCTAGTACCCCCATAAGCCTTCCCAGCCCACAGACACCCTGCCCATGACAACTTCTCTTCCTGCTTGAGGCTAGGAAGACATTGCTCAGTAATATACATAGAAAGTGCAGCCTGTTTTCACTTTAATTGCGAATATTTCCTACATTACTCAGACACATGAAAGCTGCTGGTAGATGTATCATGGAGCCTAGATGTTGTTTTAGGCTCTGAGAGTGACATGGAAGGCATACACACTGGATGGACAGCCTAGCACTCGAGATTTCAGAACTCCCAAAGAGGAAACACCAATTCAGCTGGGGATTTGGGGATTTGGCTAAGTTTCATGGAGAAGGCTGACTCAAAGACAGGATAGAATTCTCAAACACAGAGGGGTGATGTGGGCAGAGGAATGGGCTGAAATGTGGCATTCAGATGCATCTGTGGGGAAATGCAGTTTACGTTTCATCCTGGGAAGGCATCTGGGGAACCAGACACATTCAAGTATTGGGGAGCAGCCACAAGCCTCAGGAGAGGCAGGAGACACTGGCAGAACACAGCTGTACATTAACCTGACAGCAGTCTCTTCATTCAAATCCATGACTGCTCAACCCTGCCTCATCCACTACAAGCTGCTTCCCAGAATGTGTGTCTCGGGGGGCTGGATCATGGGCATCCAGAGATTCTGTTGGAGCTGGTGGATCCTGTTGCTGGTAGGACACTGACTTTTGGCTCTAACCCCATCCAGATTCTCTTGGAAGCGAGGAGATTCTACCTTCATTAGGTGTCAGTGTGTTCCAGGGTCTGAGGATGTAGTGAAGAAAAGAGACCCAAACTCAGGGTTGCCTGAAACCACTTGCAAATGGGTCTACCCTGTTCCCAAGCCTCTTGGACACCCCAACTTTGCACACCTGTCCAGAAACCTAGGCACCCTCAGGCAGGAGACCATCTTCCTTGAGCTTCACACTCTAGGTGCAAGATCACACACCTGTCAATACCAAGGTGAAGTGTTTCCTCCCCTCCCCTGTGTTTTTGCATATCCCAGGCACACCCAATTCAGGGGGAGTGTTCCTAGAAAGTGCCCTAGATGATTTCTGGTGGGTAAGGATTACCTGAGAAAAAAAGGCTGTCAATATGTGCACTTTTTAACCAGGGACTGGTCTCCTGCATTATCCCATGAACAGAGATGCTGCAGGTTTACAGAAATATGTACTTGGCCATGAACACTCAGAGGGTAGATTTCAGAGTGCAGGCAAAGGTGATCTAGGGGTTCTGTGAACAGTGTTAACTGTGACCAGTTCATTCCCCTCATCCTCTTTGCCCCCTAACCTTATAACGCCTGAGGAGTGCACAGGCTGATGACCTGAACCTAAGATGTGTCCCTGAAGAACTAGGGAGCTCATGGTGAAAAAGGACAGAGTAGGGATTCCTCACTTTCAGGGTGCTCACATCTGAGTGTCACTGCCACCACCCATGCAGCGACCACCCCATACACACCCTTCTCCACAAGTCACATGACCTACCCCATGCAGGCATACATAGCCAGCCCTCCTCTAGACCCTGCTACCTGGAGTCTACTAGTAACATCCAGGATGAACTCTGCCTTCCCCAGATGGCACAGGTTTGAAAGTAACAGGCCCAGCCTTCAGCCTGAGGGTCAGCTTGAGGCTTCCGTGTCCAACTCTGGCCTGCAGAGTGCACAGACTGTGGGAGACCCTGTGAGCAGCCTATGGAGAGGAGACCAGGTAAGGAGTCACCAGTCCAGGAGGGAGATGAACTGCATGGTGACAAGAACAGGCAGGAATGTTCCCTTGGGGAAGTCCATTTACAAGGTAAGGAGAGAGTCAATACACCAGGTAGGTGGTTGAGTCTGTATCCTCCCCTGCAGAAAAAACTTTGGCTGATGCTTATTTGTGCATTCATTGCTTTTGAGAATGGAAGAGGATGCGCCAAAAGGAAATTACAGCCCAGGTCTGGGAGGGAGCAGTAAGAAGCAGTGAGTGGATCACTGGGTTGAGGGAGGCAAGAAAATGACTGGGGTATTAGTGCTCCAAAGGCCAAAGTGATCATCTGGAGAGAGAGATGGAGCAGGAGATAGTGGGATCTCCTGGGACAGCCCTGCATCTGGACATCCCTCTGCTCCCTTAGAGTAAGCAAGTGCCAGGAGGGAGAGCCTTGGAACTGGGAGGTACTTCCTCCCTGGGCTCTGGTCTCATTTCCTTGCCTCTGACTCAGAAGTAACTGCTGGGATCTCTGCACATTGATCCCATCCCAGAAAGGGTGCACACTGCTTGGGAGGAGATGAGGGGCCTGGGAAGGAGGAGATGAGGAGTGGGCTGGGAGGGTTGCAGCAAGAACTGCCTGTCCCCAACCCACAGAGGATACAAAGACCAGGTAGACCTTCATGAATCAGACCTGAAACACAGGTGCAGCCCTCTGAGAAAAGAGGAGGTTCCAAATGGGCCAAGCAAAAGTGGATACATTTCCCCCAATGCATGTGAAAAGCCAATTCCTGAGACACTGGGCTTTCAAATAGAGAGATTATTGGTTGCACCAGCAATGGAGCACAGTGGTCTCATGGCCTGAAACTGCCTCCCTGATCTTCAGAAATTCTAATATTTTATAACATTGGGGTGCTAATGAATAATTGGTGTGGAACTGGACACAGGTTCCTTCATTTATAAACATTAAGGGACTGAAAAAGATAGGGGTTTGTACCAACCCAGGGTGAGTCACAAAGTTACAATCATTGTAACTTTAGTTCTGGGATAGAAAAGTACAGAGAAGAGGTCAGTCACAAGGTTTTCATGTGGATATTAAACAGAGGTGGGTGGAGTGGTTACCATCCCAATAGTAAGCATACACAAGGGTGAGCCTAAACTATAAAAAAGGGCAAGGTCAGTCTAGAATTATCATCACAAAGGTAAGCATACACAAGGTGGTATTAAGTCTGGTGTAACCACAAATGGGTGAGAGCACCCTAGCTAGCTTTAGCAATTTCAGGTATTAACCTTTTGCTATTTTATAATATAAAGGCATCTATATAATTATTTATTTATCATAATTATTTGTTAATTCTTAACCCTTGGTTACAACTCCTTCCTGTCTTGTGTAAAATCCCCAATCTTTGGAGTAATCTGGATGTCATATCTTCCTGGCTTCTTCATACTGAAAAGGAGCATTGATATTGTGGGGTAAAGAATGCAGCTGGTTGTCCTCCTTGACCTCTGGGTTCAAGGGCTTCTCTGGCATAAGAATAATTAAGAGGTGCTCTGAAAAATAAACTTAATACATAAATTGAGACTTATAGTTTTAAATATCCTTGATACATTGGAGAAATAATTTTATTGCCAGTCTTAGATACAGCTCGGAATATTCTTTGGGCTTTGTCTGCCGGCTGAACCCTTCATAAAAGTAACCTCCAGAATGACCTCTTGACTGTATTTGAAATCTCTTGGCCATTAAAACTTTATTCTATTCTATTTCTTTTTCCCCTTTTGGTCTAATCCTACATTGTCAGAGAAGCCCATCTCTGGGAGTTCTCAAGTCTGGCATTTCCAGGAAAAATCTCTGCAACTCAAGTCCCACATTGCCAGGAAAAACTTTATTCCTGGAAGTCCTGTCCCAAGTAATGGGGAAGGTAGTGAAAAGTGGTTTAGAGAGCAGGGGGTCATAAACTTTTTTGTTCCATGGACCCCATTGCCCATCAGGTGAAAACCACAGATCCCTTACTAAGTCCACAGTGTATTTTGTATTATTTAATAAATGTATCACACCTGCACCAACACATCCCCACAAGAATAATGTTTTTTGGAATTTCAATTTAAGCTCATGGACCCCTGGTTAAGAACCCCTGGCTTAGAGAGTCAGACGATATTTGCATAAAAAGAGGTTCTCTAGAAATGACTCTTAGGCATTAATTATAGCTAGGTTTAGCTTTATCATTATAGAAATAAGTTCCATGAGTGCAAGCCTTGAGACTGGGGCATCAGTTTACTAGGATGTTTCTTTTTCAGTTTTTCCTTGCAGAGTTCTACCATTTCAATAAATTGGGAACTACTGTTGTTTGAGAGAGTAGTAGGAATTTTCCAGGTGAAGAAGGTCAATATTTCTATTTTCCCTATCCCTTAGGGAAATTTGCAAGTATATTTCAATCTTATGCCCAAAACAATTTGAAATGTATCAAGGTGTAACAACAACTCTGTAAGAATATCACAATCTCATTCACTATTTTAAGTTCCACGTTAGCTATGCCATTTAAATTAGTTGAGTAGGTAGGTTAAATTGGATAGTGGTCTACAGAAATTTAAAGAATTTTCTTGACAAAATAATTTTTTCTGGTGTCCTCATTGTACATAAAAACTTAAAATATAGGTAATGTTACATTTTTCATTATATCCTGATACTCTTTAATTTTTAGACTAACCCCATTTACCTTTTAAATGAAGTCTGATTTTTTTAAGCTTCTTTAATAGGGGTGGTTTTTAAAAATCAATGCTGCTTTTTCAGCACCTTTAGAGTTGGTTAACTTTAGCTCTGAATTCCAGACATGATACAGGCCCTTAAAAATTCTAAGCTGCAATTAGGTGATACACTAAGAGTAAAGCATCTTAGGACATAGAAATAATAGAGATCAGAGCTCAGGTATAAATATGACTCCTGCAAGAGCTTACAATCTAGGCCCTAATTTCCTTATGAGCATTTTAAATAAAGCTGTTTCTAGATATTATTAATTACAGACCATAGTAAAAGTTTTGTTTCATTTTACTTTTACATTTTTACCAAGATTATGTTAATCAATAAGCAAAACATAACTTATAGACCTATCTTGCTTCTATTTAATGTCCCTTTTTTGAGAGAGCATTTTAACTATAATCCATTCTTAGTGGCAATGCTCCAATATGTGTTCATCAATTGTAACAAATGTACCATACTAATGAAGGATGTTGTTAATGTGGGAAAGTGTGGGATGGGGAGGGGTGAGGCATATGGGAATCCCTATATTTTTTATGTAACATTTATGTAATCTAAGTATCTTTTTAAAAATGCTTATTTTAATTCTTATAGCAACCACTAAAAAGTTAATACAAGAGCAAATAATCAAGTAAATAGGTATGATAAACGATATCATAAAAATCCTGGGAAATGGATGTGGCTCATGCAATTGGGCTTCTGTCAACCAGAAAGAAAGTCCAAGGTTTGATTCCTGGGATCTCCTGGTGAAAGGCAAGTTGGTCTGCATGCTGAGCTGGCCTGAGCAGACAGCTGGGCCATGTGGAGAGCTGGCCCATGCAGAGTGCTGGTCTGCACAGAGAGCTGGCACAGCAAGGTGATGCAACAAAAAAAGAAACAGAGGAGAGACAATAAGAGATGCAGCAGACCAGGGAGCTGAGGTGGTGCAAGAGATTGAGCACCTCTATTCCACTCTGGAAGGTCCTAGGATTGGTTCCCAGTGCCACCTAAATAGAAGAGAAGCAGGCACAGAGAACACACAGAGAGTAGACAGCCAGCATAAAATAAGAAGGGGTGGGGGGGAGAAATTTTTAAAAATCCTAATTGAAGCCAATAGATAGAAGAAACACTTGCCAAAAACAAGTAATATTGACTGAGTACGGGTGAAAGTGCCTGAGTAAATAGACTTGGATTGTGAACATTTAGTTGGTCTTCATTGATTTCCAAAATGCCAATTTAATCAAGTCTGTTGAAAATGTTGTTCAAGCTTTTCTTATATTATTGCTTATTTTTGTCTAATCTTCCATTAATTATTGAGAAAATGGAATTTCTAGCTATATTTGTAGATTTTATGCCTTCTTGTAGAATTCTCAGGTTTTCTTTATGTATTTAAAGCCTTATTATTGAAGTCTTATTGAGTTGGTAAAAAACAAAATGAAATAAAATATAGTGTGCTTCCCCCAAAAAACAGTCCCTTTTTGTTGAAGATGAGCTGACTGCATGCTCTTTTAGATAAGCATCAGAAGAAAACAGTGTAACTGATAAGAGATACTGGTTGTTTTCATAACATCACATTTGTCTAAGAATAACTAAACTATAAACAACAATATCATGCAGATCATTACGAAGATAGGCTGCTCAGTGATAATTTTAAAAATCATAAAGTTTTCATACAATCCCCAAACACATAATACACAAATACACATTTAAATTCTCCTTCATGTTTTCTCCTTTAGAAAGATACTGTTTACCACAAAGAAAATTCAGTAGTATTGGAAGAAAACTATTTTTACAGTAAATTGTATGAGAACCTAAGATTTCCAATGGAATCAAGATTATCTTCTCACCACCGCTACCTTAATATAATTACATGTTTATAGGAACATTAATATCCCCACCTTAAGGGTATATTACTTTTAACAATGAAGGTGACTTTTAAAAGCTTCAAAGTGGTCAATATAATATGGATATTGTTTGATGTAGGTAGTGAATACCAGATCAGATATCAGTTTATAAATAATATTTCCTTTAGCAGTAAAAATAAGTCTACACATTCACAATAGTCTTTGGAAATAAATACTGTAATTATACACAGTATTTTATGACAAGCCAGTTTTCTTAAAGGATGTTTAAGACCTTAATAAAAATATTGATTAATGCAAAGTGTGCAAAATAACATCCCATTTAAACTCTTCCACAGTTTACACAAGCATTATGAGCTTTCATTTTTGAATATTATTTTCATTGTCAGTTAAAATATAAATATATTGATAACATTAAATTTCATAAACATATATATTTTAGAGCTTCACTGTTTACAAGGTGAAAGACCAAATTCTTTTGTAACAGTTTGTAATTAGTGTTATCCTTAAAGGTTTTATTAGAATATTAAAAGTTGTTAGGTCTGATAATTATATTTAAACAAGCCTCTATTTATCTCAGTGATGAATAAGTTAGTAAAGTAGTTTGGAAAAGACTTAACTTCCAAAATAGCAGTGGTTCTTTATTTTTCAAAAACCATTAAGGATACATGAAGTCATTCAAATAAGGCACAGATTCTTTATTATTTGTATATTTTGATTATTTCATAAGGACTTTTATATCTTTCCACTCAAAAAGGACCAGGCATCCAGGAAGATGGCAGACTAGTAAGACACTTCTCTCTCAGGAAAATAGGCAGAAATGACCTGGAAAAAATCTTCTAGGATTTAGGCCAGCAGGGGAAGGCTGAACACCACCCAGAGGAGAGAGGGGCAAAGAAAAAGAATGATGAGGCAAAACTTTGAGTTAAAACCCACAGCTGCAAATACCAGCACCATAACCCTCACTATAGATACTTTTGAATTCTCAGGCTTATGGACAGCAGCAGCAGAGAAACCTCCAGGTAGATCCCAGGATCTACCTCCCCAGGAAATGGGAGAGAGGAGGACACAGCCCAAGGTTGACTCAGCTTTTGACCCACAAATTTAGTCTGCTGTGTCCCATGAGCCCTTCCAGGTTGGGTGGGGCCATGCCATTGTTTGCCTTGGGAGCCAGCAAGGGACTAAAGAGATCTGACCCTCTCAATCTCCCTCTCAACTGACTGGGATTGATTGTTGAGGATGCACAGGGGAGTAGAATTATTTCCTACCTGGGAAAAGAGAGGGGGGCTGTTAGCAAAGATTGGAGAACTGCCTCTAAGAAAGTTTGAAATATAAGGGTCTTAGCCTCCAGGTAGGAACCTCTGTCACATTGATCATGTTGGTGTTGCAGCAAACATACTCTGACCAGGCATTGAAATGAGAGGGCTGTCAAAAAGTGTCATCTGCTGGTGGACCACAGAAGTGCATGTGAGGAAATTAAAGATGTTAGATAGACTTTTCTTGGCCTTTACAGCCTCCTTACTGAAGGCTCTAAGAAGTGTGTCTGCAAACCACTACCTGGTCCAGGCACATGATTTGAGCAACTAACAGGGACAATCTTAAAGACCAGAACAGGTTGAAACAAGAATCAAAGAACAGCAGCAACACAGCCTCATGCCCCTAAAACTCTATGAAAGAGGGAGAAATCAAACATCTGAATAAACTCACCACCTTAATCAGATGTCAAGACATCAGCAAAAAATTACAAGCCATACTAAGAAAATGGAAGAAATGGCCCAAGAAAAGTAATGTATCAAAGCCCCAGAAGAGATGCAGGGTTTACATCAACTAATCAACAAGATGCATAAAAATTTCCAGAATCAAATTAATGAATTGAAATACATATAGCTAAAGAGATAAAGGACATCAAGAAGACACTGAGCATGCACAAAGAAGAATTTGAAAACATAAATACAAAAGTAACAGAGGCCATGGAAATGAAAGACATTTTAGGTGAGATAAAAAACACATTAGAGGGAAATGGATGTGGCTCAAGTGACTCTGCTCTCACCTACCACATGTGAGGTTCTAGGTTTGGTTCCTTGTGCCTCCTGGAGAAGATGAGCAAGAGAGCAAGTTGGCATGATGGGCTGGCACAACAGGCTGGCATGATGGGCTGGCATGGTGAGCTGATGCAACAAGATGATGCAACAAAAAGACACAAAGAGGAAACACAAGAGAGACAACAAAGCAGGGGGCAGAGGAGGCTCAAGTGATTGAGAGCCTCATGAGAGGTCCCAGGTTTAGTACCTGGTGCCTCCTAAAGAGAAGATAAGCAGGCACAGAAAGTGCACAACAAATGTACACAGAGAGCAGACAGCAAGCACAAACAATGAAGGGGAAAATAAAAAATTAAAGGAAAACTTTAAAAAACACATTAGAAGCATACAACAACAGACTCAAAATGATAGAAGAAAGAATAAGTGACATTGAAGACAGAACAGCTGAAATTTAAGAGGAAAAATAGCAAAGAGATAAAAGAATGTAAAAAATAGAGCAGGGGCTCAGGGAGTTGAATGATAGCACAAAACAAAAGCACATATGCATCATGAGAGTTACAGAAGGCTGGGAGAAGGGAAAAGGGGTGGAAAGATTATTTTAAGAAATAATAGTTGAAAATTTCTCAACTCTTGTGAAAGACTTGTCCAAGAAGCACAGAGTACCCCAATCAGAATAAATGGGAATAGACCTATTCCAAGACACATGTTATTCAGAATGTCAAACATCAAAGATAAAGGGAAAATTCTAAAAGCAGCAAGGAAGAAGCAAACCATCACATACAAAGGACACCCAGTAAGACTTAGTGTGGATTTCTCATCAGGAAACCATGGAGGTGAGAAGACAGTGGTATGATATAATTAGGAAACTGAAAGAGAAAAAGTGCTAGCTGAGAATTTGTTATCCAGCAATATTGCCCTCCAAATATGATGGTGAGTTTAAAACTTTCACAAACAAACAGAAACTAAGAGAGTTCATTAAAAAGAATCCAACTTTGCAGGAAATATTAAAGAAAGCCTTACAGCATGAAAGAAAAAGACAGGTGGGAGAGGTGTGGAGGAGAGTATAGAAAAAAGAATAGCAGTTGGGGAGGGGTGGGAGGTGGGGTATATGGGAATCCCTACAATTTTTGTGTAACATTTGTACAATCTAAGTAACATTTGTGCATCTAGATATCCCATTTGTGTAACATTTGTGCATCTAGATATCCCATTGTTCCAGCAGCATTTCTTGAAAAACCAATTCTCTCCCCATTGGTGTTGGCAACTTTGCTAAAATTAAGTTGGCTATAAATGTTTGAATTGATTTCTGGACTCTCAATTCCATTTCATTGACTTATATGTGCATCCTTCTGTCTATTTTGATTGCTGTAGCTTCTAGTAAGTTTGGGGATCAATAAGAGTGAACCCACCAACTATACAGGAAAAAAGAAAAGAAGGAAACAATCTTCCAGTCTTTGCAGATTTGCTTCCACTGGA
Organism: Cabassous unicinctus; assembly: GCA_029593785.1. Taxonomy (NCBI): domain Eukaryota; kingdom Metazoa; phylum Chordata; class Mammalia; order Cingulata; family Chlamyphoridae; genus Cabassous; species Cabassous unicinctus. Next base: position 1,171 of record JAQZBX010102317.1, on the reverse strand, counting down.
GTACTGCTTCAACACTTAGCCAGGCTTTTTACATTTCTGACTTTGTCTTCACTCCTTGCTTACATTCAGCCTAAAGATCCTCAATCATTGATGAACAGATGAGTTAAATCATGTCCCCAAAAAGATATGTTCAAATGTTAACTGTCTCCAGGTCCTGTGAATGTAATCATTTTGAAATAGGGACTTTGAAGATGCCATTAATATGAAGCCAAACTGATTTAGGAAGGTTCCTAATCCAATACGACTGCTGTCCTTATAAGAAAAGGTGCCATGTAATCATGAAGATAGAGATTGGCATGCTTCAGCTTCAAGGCAATGAAAAGCAAGTCTTGGCTGAAATCCATTAGAATCTAAGATGCAGTAAGGAAGAATTCCTCCATACAGGTATTTGAGGGAACATGGTCCTGCTGAAATGTTTATTTTGGGCTTCTAGCTCCACAGCTGGAAGACAATATGTTTTCTTTTAAGTCCCTGATTTCAGGGTACACCATAATGGCAGTCTTAGTTAACTAATAAAATTTTTGGTGTAAGTGACATTTTTGAGGTGCTTGATGGTAAAATACTTGATTGCCTAGAAATGCCTTTTGGTAGAAATATAGGTGTTAAAATATTTCTAGTGAGGGTTCAGAAGGAAGTGAAGAGAGAGTTAGAGAAAGTGTCTATCATCTAAGAGAATACACAGATCACCATGAGCACAATATTGCTAAAATAGGAACATTAAAGGAGTTTCTGGTGACACTTCCTGTGGAAATGAAAAGCATGTTATTGAATACTGGAGCCAAGGTGATTCTTATTATAAAATTGCAAAGAACAAGGATAATCTATATTTTGCTGGGTGGAAAGAAAAACTTGTAAAACTTGGGGATGGATGTTTAGCAGAAATTTACAAGAAAAATATGGAAAGCTTTCCCTTGTTTCTTCTTGCTGCTATTAGTAAAGTATAAGAGGAAACAGGTTGAGGAAAGAACTTCTAATTGAAAATGAACCAGCATTTAATGATTTGGAATGTTCTTAACCTTTTCAGATAGCATGCTTTGAATAGGCTGGGCCAAAGGTGCAGATGGAGAGCTATTTTATAGAAAGATTAATTGTGTAACTCATGGTTACAATCAAGCATCTCAGCAGAAGCCAGAAATAGAGATGCTGTTATTCAGGAAAGATTTTTTGGGGA
>JAQZBX010102316.1:0-11173 GCA_029593785.1 Cabassous unicinctus | reverse complement strand
TTCTTCTCAGGACAAATCATATTTAAAAATCTCAACGGTTACAAATTTAATATCTGAATTGAATATTTAAGTGATTTACAGAGGCATTCAAATGTTTACATTAATGAAAAGTGTCCCCAACTGAGGTCCAGAGAAAAGGAAAATTTGTTCATAAAAAACTTATATCAAGACAACCAGCAAGATGGTGACAGAGTAAGGCACTCCTAGAGTCAGCTCTTGCTACAGGACAATTAGTAATCAGCCAGAGTTACCTAGAGCACCAGTTTGGGGTCTACAGGAGACCAGAAGAGCATCCTGTGCAACATCCTTGAAAGAATGGAAGGAGGAGACTGCCCATCTGCAGAGAAGATTCATAAGTAGAGCATTCCCTGTGACAGAGGTCAGTGCCCATCCTCCACTGGTGGCACAACCCACCTTGGGAGCTATTCAGCTACTGGAATTGGATGCTCCACTTGCCAAAAATGGGAGAGGAAGAGACAGTAGAGCATCAGTTTCAGCTACTGATAAGCAAATTTGGTGGGCTAAAGTATAATCCTAAGACCGGCTAAAGTTTGAATCTGTCCAAGTCAGAAAGAGTCTGATAACCACAATTTTAACTCTACCCACAGTATAAGGGGAAGTGGGATGTACTGAAAATCACAATGCTGTTAGGGACCAGATCTTTCCATCCAGATCAGATTGCAGCCCTAGCCTAAGCGCCAGCCCACCTCCAGCAGGGAGAAATCTTGGGGGGACCTGCACCAGCCTCTCTGGGAAAATACAGACAACGCAACAGAGGCTGGTGATCATCCTACTCTGGCAGCACAAGCCACCTCGGGAGCTGTGTTGTGGCTGGAGTTGGAAACTCCATTTCCCAAAAAAAGGGGAGTGAGAAAGGACTTCAGCTACTGATGAGTAAGTTTGGCTGGCTAAAGTATAACCCTAACAACAGCTAAAGTTTAAACCTGTTCAGGTTGGAAAGAGGCTGGTAGCCACAGTTTTGACTCCACCCTCAGCATGACGGGAAGCCAGGCTGATTGAAAATCACAGTGACATTAGGGACCAGCTTCTTTCACCCAGATTAGACTGCAGCCCTAGGCTAGGCTTCAGCCCCACCTCTAGCAGAGAGGAGGCTAGCAGGCCCTGCATGAGCCTCTCTGGGTAACTGCAGGTACATTCAGCTGCACAGACTGAATAGCTGGAAGTCTACCAGGTTAACTGTAATCATTTTGGACCCACATGGCATAGATTGCTGCCAAGACCTGCAACTCCAACCATGCTCCAGCAGTGGAGAAAGAGGTGTGAAGCTTCATCAGTCTTTCTGGGCAACCACAGTCTAGGCCTGCACAACTTGGATTAGTACACACAGCTGTGGCTCTGTTCCAACACTTGGCAAAGGAGAAGGTTGGGAGAAGCTTCATCTATCCCTTGGGCAATACGGGCAGCTTGAGCCTCCACAGCTTACAGCACCAACTACAACCTTAGCTCCTACTACACAACCAGCAAGGGAGAAAGGGCAAGAAAGCCCTAAACTAAAGAGAGAAACTGCACCCAGAACAAATACTCTCATAAACCAGATTCCAAGATGCCAACAAAAAATTACAATCTACACCAAGGAACAGGAAGATATGGCCCACTTAAAGGAACAAGATTAGCCTACAGATGGCATAAAAGAGTTGAGACAACTAATCACAGATATTCAAACAAATCTCCTTAATAAATCCAATGAGATGGCTAAAGAGAGTAAGAATATTAAGAAGTCATTGGATAAGCACAAAGAAGAATTTGAAAGCATACATAGAAAAATAGCAGATCATATGGGAATGAAAGTACAATAAATGAAATTAAAAATACACTGCAATCATATAATAGCAGATTTCAGGAGGCAGAAGAAAGGATTTGTAAGCTTGAAATGGCCTCCGAAAGAAAACATACAAAAGAACTGATGAAGAAAAGAGTGGAAAGAATTGAGCAAGTTCTGAGGGAACTAAATGACAACAAGAGACATGCAAAAATATGTTATGGGTGTCCCAGAAGGAGAAGAGAAGGAAAAAGGAGCAGAAGGAATATTTGAAGAAATTAATGGTAGAAAATTTCCCAACCCAATTGAAGGACATGGATATACATGTCCAAGAAGCACAACATACTCCCATTTGAATAAAACCATATACAACAACTTCCAGACACATACTAATCAGAATGTCAAATGCCAAAGACAAAGAGAGAATTCTGAGAGCAGCAAAAGAAAAGCAATGCATAACAAATAAGGGATACCCAATAAGATTAAGTGCTGATTTCTCATCAGAAACCATGGAGGCAAGAAGACAGTGGTATGATATATTTAAGATACTACAAGAGAAAAACTTCGAGCCAAGAATCTTATATACAGCAAGATTGCCTTTCAAAAATGAGGGCAAATTTAGAATATTCACAGAAAAACAGAGAGTGAGAGAGTTTGTAACCAAGAGACCCACTTTGCAGGAAATACTAAAGGGTGTGCTACAGTCTGAAAAGAAAAGACAGGAAAGACAGGTCAGAAAGAGAGTCTAGAAATGAAGATTATATCAATAAAAGTAACTGAAAGAGTGGTGAAAATAAAATATGACCAACAAATCCCAAATATTCAGGAATAAACTTAACCAATGATGTAAAGCACTTGTATTCTGAAAACTACAACTCATTGTTAAAAGAAATTTTGAAAAAAGACCTAAATAATTGGAAGAGCATTCCATGCTCATGGATGGAAACACTAAATATCATTAAGATGTCAATTTTACTCAAATTAATATACAGATTCATTGCAATCCTGGTAAAAATTCCACCAGCATTTTTTAAATAAATGGAAAACATGATTATCAAATTTATTTGGAAGGGTAAAGTGTCCTGAATATCCAGAAACATCTTAAAAGGAAAAGCAAAGTTGGAAGTCTCTCATTTCCAGACTTTAAGTCGTGTTACCTAGCTACAGTGGTAAAAACAGCATGGTACTGGCATAAAGACACATCGACCAATGGAACTGAATTGGTGGTTAAAAAACAGATGCTCACATCTATGGTAAAGTGATTTTTGACTGGCCTGGCAAACCCACCCAGCTCAGGCAGAACAGTCCATTCAACAAATGGTGCTGATAAAATTGGATATCCATTGCAAAAGAAGGAAAGACGAACCCTATCTCATATTTTAAATGAAAATTAATTCAAAATGGGTCAAAAACGTAAATATAAAATCAAGAGCCAAAAAGCTAATAGAAGAAAGTGTAAGTAAATATCTTCAAGCCCTGGTGGTAGGTGGTGGATTCTTAAAGGAGATAAGAGGAAGACTGAGATGGATTACTGATGTTTAATGTATGTAGAAGTTTTAATTAAATTTAATGTGAAAATGTGGAAATATATAGAGTTGATGGTAAAACATTATAGTGAATAACAGCTGGTTTATAAATCAGAATTTGACTGAAAAGAGTAGTCTAGGGTTGTAAATGCCAATTGAAAGAAAGCTAGAGAATAATCTACGGACTGAATAACACAGTAAACGCAGAGGTGGAAGAGAATTGTGGTTGATGGTACAGATGCAAGAGTGTCCTTTGTGAGCTAGAGCAGATGTACATCACTATTGAAGGGTGGTGAGAATGTGGTGAAGCATGGGAAAAATACAACTAGAGTGACCTATGTACATTTCTAGTTAACAGTAGTAATGTAATATCCATGCATCTAAGACAAAATGTACTGTTTCAATAATGGAGGAGTATAGAAAAAGTGTGCCAAATGTACGCTATGGACCTGGTAGTAGTCTGATGACATTATCTCATAATCTGTAACAAATGTTCCACCATGGTGCGGTGTGTTGATAGAGGGGTGTTGTATGGGAATCCTGCACTTGTGCATGATTGTTTTGTAAGTTTACAACTTCTGTCACAAAAATATATTTTAAAAATAATAATAGAGTGGGTGGGGGAAAATACACCAAATGTAAGATAAAGGCAATTGTTAGTAGTAAAATTTTGACGATATTCTTTCATCATTTCTAACAAATGTCTCACGACAATGCAAGGTGTTGGTAGTGGGTTGATGTATGGGACTCCTGCATGATGCTATGCATGCTTGATATAGTAAAAGTTCACAACTTTTACTATACACTTGTTGTTTATGTATGTTCATATATAAATGGTATAAAAACAATAATAATAGGGTGGGTTGGGAGAAAAATACACCAAATGTAAGATACTTGGTTTGATAGTAATATTCTGAAGATGCTCTTTAATCATTACTTAAAATTGTTTCACAACAATGCAAAGTATTCTTGGTAGGGCGAGGTGTGATGTCCCTGTATGATGTTATATATGTTTGTTTTGTAAGTTCACAACTATTTCTATACACTTACTGCTTATGTATGTTTATATATGTGTGATAGACTTCAATGAATTTAAAAAAATCTTATATCAAAAGTCATTTTTATGTGAACTCTAAGTCAAACTCAGCATATAAACTCACTACTTTCCCATGGGCATAGGATATGACTCTTGGTTATGAACTTCCCTGAAACCAAGGGATTATTTCCAAGCAACAAGTAGCAATGCATTTGGAAAAAGACCTTGACCAAAAGGGGGAAATATTAAATACAAAAGAGTTTCTATGGATAAGACATTAAAAAGTGAGCAAGAAAGTCATTCCAGAAGTTACTCTCATGCACATCTCAGGAGGGTATTACTGACTGCCACAGTAAACAGGGCCTTAAGAAGGGGTGCTCCTGAGGGCTCTAGAGACATCTAGACACTATAGTCAGGGCAGACAACCCCAGGTACTCAGCACACTCTCACTGGGTCTTACCTTGGAATATAAGATAACCTATCCCCCAATGTATCAGAATTAGACTCATTTATAGTTTTCCTACACATGGCTCTTATGCCCCCTTTATTTGAGCATATAATTAGCACTATGCTCATTAAATATGTGTCCCATAGTATTAAATCTTCTGTCTGTTCATATGCTATTTGCATCCTGAACCCTAGCAGAGTTGCAGCCAATACCTACACTCCAGTTCATCAGACTCACCCAGGACAGCTAACAAAAGTATGATCATGGAAAATACCCATCCCAAAAAAAGAATTATCTACAACAGAAAGCAAGACAGTTCCATCTATCTGATCCAAGGAATCTAAGCCACCTCTCAATCTGAAAAAGAGTGAGCATCACCATCCCCAAATCCTCAAGATTGAGGAATGAACAATTATAAGAGGGAATGCAAATATGGACTAAAGGAGACCTATTATTCTAGTAATGGAAGAACTTGTAATATTGATATAAGACAGTGGTCATCAGAGATTCTGAAGGGAGGGTGAGGGAAGAATAGTTGAAACAAGGGGCATTTTTGGGACATGTTCTGCATGACATTGCAATGACGGATACAGGCCGTTATATATTTTATCAAAACATATATAATTTTATGGCACAAAATGTCAACCGTAATGTAAATTACAGACCCTGGTTGGTAGCAATGCTTCAATATGTGTTCATCAATTGTAACAACTGTACCACACTAATGAAAGTTGTTGTTAACTGGGAAAAGTGGGGAAGGGGGAGGTGGTGGGTTATATGGGAATCTCTTATATTTATTTCATTTTTTTAACAAATCAATTTTATTGATACATATTAATAGAGCATAAATCCATCCAAAGTGCACAATCAATGGTATTTGGTGTAATCACATATTTGTGCATTCATCACTTCAATCATTCTTGGAGAACATTATTTCAATATTAATATTAATAAACAAAATACAAACAAAACTCATCACCTCTCAATCTATCTATGCTTCCCCTACTGTACATATCTGTTTTATTTTTCCTTCTCTCTAGTATATTTGTATTTGTATTTTGTAAAAATAGCCTTATATGCAATATTACCAATATCCGTGTTTTAGATGAGGTTTTACTATCTTATACAGACTCATGTTACAGTTTTTAGCTTTCCTTCTAGTAATATATATGACCTTAGGCTTTCCCCTACAACCACTGTCATAGCCATACAATACCACTGCTACTTATAAATACTATGATATGCTTTAACCATTTCTATTCATTTCCAAAGATTTACAAACAACCTTTTTACCAATTCTAAACAGATTAATATCAGCTTTCCATTCTCTACCCTCCTTCTATTTTCTGGTGACCTATATTCTAATTATTAACTCCATGAGATTACACAATATATTTAGTTCATAATAGTGCAATGATACAGCATTTGCCCTTTTGTGTCTGGCTTGCTTCACTCAATATAATGTCCTACAGGTTCATGCATGTTGTCATATGCTTCATGACTTCATTTCTTAGCACTGCAGAAAATTCCTTTGTGTGTAGACACCATAATTTGTTTATCCATTTATCAGTTGATGGACATCTGGGTTGTTTCCAACTTTTGGCAATTGTGAATAATGCTGCTATTCATATTCATATTCATCAGTGTGCAGATGTTTGTTCTTATCTCTGCTATAATCAGTTCTTCTGAATATATACCTAGTAATGGTTTTGCCAGGTCACATGGTAAGTCTGTATTCAACTTCCTTCAGAAATGCCAAACAGTCCTGCACAGTGGCTGTACCATGCTACATTCCCACCAACAGTGAATAAGCATTCCTTTCTCTCTACAAGTGTGGGAGGGGAAGGGAGCAATGTATATGGGAACCTCCTATATATTTAATGTAACATTTATGTAATCAAAAGCTTCTTTAAAATTAAAAAATTAAAATTAAAAATAATTAAAAAGTTATTTTTAAAGAAAAAATTATTGATAGGGTATTTGCTCGATAAATTTTCAAATGCATATAAAACCCCATTAATTAAGCTGGTTTATTTCCGTAGGGAATTAAGCAAGTAGATGAAATGAAGAGGCCAGAAGTTATAAGGACTTTATTCATGTTTAAGTGAGATTACACAACTCCAGAGGGTGTGATGGGACAAATATACCCTCAGGCTGGCCCATAAAATTAGGTGCATAAAAAAGATGGTGGTTCTTATTTTTCTTTAAGAATCTTTGCAATACTGATTTTTTAAATTTTGGAATCATATTAGATTTACGAAAAATTTGTAAAGATAGTAAAGTGTTCCATAAACCCCTCACTCAGTCTCAGTTATCACCTTTCATTTTAAGAGAAATTTTAAATTAGTAGGTATATGATGAATAATTCAACAGTCAATAGGTGGGAAGTTTTAAAATTTTTTATTTTATTTTAAAGATGCTTTAGATTACATAAATAATACATAAAAATATAGGAGGGTCCCATACACCCCACATGTTCCTCCTCCAACACTTTTACCCATTAACAACATCTTTCATTAATTTGGTACATTTGTTACATTTTGAGTGTGCTTTTGGGAAAAGAAGCAATATCTACTTCACAGCTCCAAATAGTCAGACATAAATTATAAGTAATTTAAATATATTTTATTACTGTCCTTTTTCATGTACATTCCACCAGGTTATGATGGTGTGAAACTTACCTGGACTTCACAGCCTCTTGAAAATTTATCCTTGCCAAGTTGGGAACAATTAGGATGGATTTCTAAGAATGAAAAGAAGAGAGGTTAGATAGTTATTCTTCAAGACTTTGAAACTAATTGACTGAAAGAGATGGAAAAATTCTCCACACTTTCCTTATCAAATTCCTGTTGCATCAAGTATATCAAAATGAAACAGGATCAAGTTTTATCTAAAACAAAAAAGGTGGAGTCACAAGGAGAAAAAGTATCATTAACAAGGTTTGCTGTCTGGAGAGTGTGTAAGCATTTCTCAACAAGAACTTATATCATTTCTAAAGAATATTCCTTACACAAGTCATAGTCTCTTTTTTATATATAATGAAGACTGCAACCTATTGACAGAACTAGTGGGCAAGACAATTCTTAATATGATGTTGGGGTACTAAAATGTGCCCCATTTTTTCAGAAAATTGAAGTGGTTTGGCTTAAGACAGAAATTCTCAGTCTCTGGGTATATCAGCATTTCCTGGAGGGCATGTACAAAGACTGATGGCCTAACCAGGAAAGTTTTGATTCAGGAAGTCTGAGTTGCAGCTTGAGAATTTGTATTTCTAACAAGTTCCCAAACAATCCCCTCTCTTAGCTAATATGGACAGCCCTGCTTCTTTACGAAGACAAGATTAACCCCAAAATTCATTCCTCCCATCTCCTAGCTAAAAGTCAAGATACTCATTTATCAAATTGCCCACATTTCTTGACATAAGCCATTACAGAAAGAAAGCACTGCTTTCTTAAGCCCTCCTCAATGTCACCCATCATAAGGCTAAACCCTATAACAAGTCCACTCTAGCTTCCTCTTATGGAAACATCTGATGCTTCCACATGGAGAATGCTCTCCTTTGTTGCAACAAGTTAACAAACATAACCTTTTTTGACTACAGATGTCTTCTTGTTGTCCTATAGACATTAGGCTTTATCAACACCCAACCATGCATTCTACTTCTTTATTTTTTAACAAATCAAATTTATTGATATATATTAATAAACCATACAATCCTTCCAAAGTGAATAATCAGTGGTGTTTGGTATAATCACATATTTGTACATTCATCATTACTATAGCATTTTCATTATCCCAATAATAATGATAGCGAAAAACAAAAAACAAACCAAAAATATCTCATCACCTCTCAATCTCTCTATACTTCCCCTGTGGTATATAGCTGCTATTCTGGGTCTCTCTAGTTCATTTGAATTTATATTTTTTATAGATGGAGTCAAGCAATATGTTATACCTTGTGTCTAGTTTCTTTACTTTAGTATATTTCCTCACCCCTACATTCTACTTCTTGTTGTGTAAAACTTGGTGTTTCATTACTTGGAGAAAATTCAGAGCAAAAGTAGCTTCCAATTACATTGCTACAGGGTATGGGGGTGGGCAGGCAGTGCTCTTTTTGCATTCATCCACATCTGCAGATTGGGGTAAACCATTCATTATCAGACCAGCCAAGTGGGCATACATATGCTCCACCTGTCCACTGGAAGCAGTCTCCAAGACTAATCTGTGGACTGATAGCATTATAAATATCTAGAGGCACTCATTGAAAATAAAGATTTCCAGGCTTCACTCAAACCCACTAAATCAGAATTTTAAAGGTCTGTACTCAGAATCTAATCTTTTCACAAAGACATCCCAGGTGAATTAACTCAGCATACATTGTGGGACCCATCAATAAGGATGGCTGGGCTATGAAGATAAGGAATTTTCCTAAGCTACCAATCATTACAGAAAAAAATCTCATTGTATGTTTCCTAGGAGAATTCTTAGAAGTAAAAGCTGGTTTTGTAATATACTAATAACTATCTAGGCTTCTTGTCATTCTCAGATGGGAAGAGAAAACTAAATAATTAATACACTTATAATTATAATAATAATTTATTATTTAACTAATATAATAAATTATAACTAATAATTTATTAGTTATAATAATCAACCTCCATGGCAGAAACTGGAAAAAAATGGGGAAAAGCCAACATTTAGTTATGATTTACATTTGTTCCATTTTTTCGCTTTTGATAATAAATGCATTGAGTCTGTTCTATTTGCTTAGTAATGTTTCCAAATGTGGATGGGTTTGGGCTGTGTTTCAAAAGTACTGCTTCCCCGCTGCCCCCTCCTCCCCCTGGAGGTAGCAGGGTGAGGCCGAGTAGGGGGAACCTGGGACCCCCCCCTCTCCCCTACCTTCGGTGGCAGCAGAGCGAGGGGCGGCCTCGATGCGCTCTTTCTGAAGTTGTCAGTCCTGGCCATTCATTCCTTGCTTCCCTTGACTCCTCCACGGCGCCTCTACGCCCTAGTGTCTGCCTGCGAGTCCCTCTGGCCGGAGGGAATATGGCTGCATAGAGCTGTCGGACGTGCTGGCTCAGCAGGGCGAGAAGGGCTCTGCCCGACTGTGGGAAACACTCTCTGCAGGCCTAGGCTTTCTGCTCAACAAGCTGGGCATCGACATGCTGCTGGCGACGAGCGGTACCCGGGCTGGGTGGTCCAGTTGGGCTCAGGTTACCTGGGTATGCTACGGCCTGTTCTTCGTGGCTCCGCTTGGGCCGTAGCTTGCGCCTGCGCGCAAGAAATGGAGGTGTAGCCTCGCAAGATGGAGGAGGTGGTGACCCTGATACCTGACGACCTAGCCGTACTGAAGAATCTCAGAAGCGAGGGGCAGAAGAAGAACCGAAGAATTTTCCCGAGAAGCCCAAACCAAATGGACAGACTGTTGAAGTCGCTGAGGATGACCTTGTCCCTAACTCCTCGAAGTGTAACAGCAAAACAGTCATTAGAGATAGAGAAGAACAATGAAAAGTCAAAGAAAAAATAAGAAGAAATCCAAGTCAGATGCTACAACAGTTCATGCCATGATGGAAAGGAAGTTGATGAAGGAGCCTAGGAAACTAAAATTAGTCACAGAGAAATGACGGCAGCGTAAATGTGATAGGGTGCTGTCTGATTGTGGCTCATTGGATTCAACTATGCCTGGAATAGAAAATACCATCAGAGTTACCACCGAGCAACTTAAAACTACATAATTTACTGTTGGCTCCAAGAAGAATACAGGTGATTCTTATCCAAATGTTCAAGTTAGCAACTTTAAGTCTGGAAAAAGAGATTCAGCACTTCAGGGATTGAATGAAAACCTCACTGTAAATGGAGGTGCCTGGAATGAAAAGTTATGTAAACTTTCCTCACAAATCAGGGCAGGTTGAGGAGAAATGGAACCTTATTTCACCTGTTTCTGTACGCAAGAGGAAAACTAAGCCATTTTTTTTGGTTATTAAGACACTGGAAATGCTAATGCAAATGGAAAAGCCTAGGGAAGGAGTTGGAGTGACTGTTCTCTATTTTCTGGCATTGAGTCTATCACTGAGCCAGTTTCTCAGTCTACTGCACCTGATTATCAGGTTGATGGTAGCGGTAATCAACCCTATATCAATGACAAATGTCTTGGTTGAATGGTCTGTCATCTGCCGATCCCAACTCTAATTAGAATGTGCCAGCAGAAGAGGGGGAATTGGTTAGATGAAGAAAGAGCTTCACTTCTAAAGTCCCATGCATCAATTCTGGATGATCAAAAACTTTCAGATAAAGGTAAAGAAAAGGGAGTGGAAACTATTTCAATTGGGAAATCTAAAAAGAAAAACAAAGAAAAAGAAGCAGCAAGGTGAAGAAAGCTC
>JAQZBX010102315.1:0-11171 GCA_029593785.1 Cabassous unicinctus | reverse complement strand
TACATATTTTCTCACAATTAAAAAAAAAAAAAGAAAGAACTAAAGAGACGATGACAATAAAGGATTCTGGCTGGGAACTAACAAGGGAGGAGAGAAGGCTCAAAAGGACCATCGGGACCTTTGAAGAAATGGGAATATACACTGTAAGCTTTACGTCAATTTGACGTTTCTTGAACTTGATAATGGCACTTAAGGTGATTACATAGTGAATATCCTTGGTAGGCAGTATGAAGTGTTCAAGGAGCATGACACACACAACCTACACTCAAGTGTCCAAAAAATGGACTGACAGACACATAGAAAGAAAGATTTAAGAAAGAGAGAGAGAAAGAGAGAAAAAGAAAAGGAAAGAAGGGAAAGGGAAAAGGAAAGGGAAAGGGAAAGGGAAAGGGAAAGGAAGAAAGAAATGGCAAATGTGGCAAAATGTTAAAATTGGTGGATCTGGGAACCTGGGGGATATGCGGTGTGTTAGAGTTCTCTGTATCAGGTGTGCATTATTTTTGTAACTTCTGAAAGTTTTAAAGTATTTCAAATAACAAGTTCAAAAGTTTTTTTAAATGCTGAAATTGTTTTTAAAAAAATTAAACAAGGACCGAAAGATGAGGATAAGCCAACCTGACAACTGGAAGGGGGAAAAGCATTCCAGGCAAGGGCACAACACATGCAAAGACCCGGGGTGGTGAGGAGCACACAGCACGTTCAAGGCACAGAGAGGCCGGAATGCCTGGAACTAGTGTGAGAGGGAAGACAGTGGACATGAGCTGGAGATGGAGGCGGGGCCAGCTCCCGCCCAGCTAGGGGGCATGGTGAGGAATGCTGGCGTTGTGGGAGGGGCAATGGAGAGCCACTGAAGGTTCTTAAGTAAGGGAATTCCAGAGGGAACAAGGCTGTGCATGGAACCCAGGTGCCCTGACTTGTTACCATAATTCTCACAGAAGTAACCGAACTGCTGACTCTGATATCCTAACTTACAAGAGGCCACCATATCCCCAAACCTCAGCATGCAATACATCCTAATTTAAAACAATAGATAATTCAGACGCGGGATGCATAAGCCATACCAACTGGGACGTCTGGGAAAATTACAATTTTAAACACATCTGGCACCTTCCTTAGCACAGCAAAATAATAAGTCACAAATAAATCTATAATCTTGTCAAACCAAGGAAGGGCTTGGTATACCCTCAACTCCTAGATTTATCATTTTTGTACTCCAAGGTGTTTTACTCTAAGACAGTGATTCTCAACTGGGGGCAATTTTGCCCTGCCCCTCCCCGCCAGAAAACACGGGCGATGCCTGGGCATGGTTCTGTTTGTCACAACTGGAAGGTGCTGCTGGGTCTGGTGGGTGGGGACCGAGGATGCTGCTCAACGCCCTACAATGCCAGGTCAGCTGCACACGGCACAGAACTTCCGTCCGAGACGGGAGGGAAGCCTGGGCTAAAGAAGTGCCATGCAGTCAGGCCCTGCCATGGCTGGTCGTTTCCCTCCATGAGCAGAGCTTGCTTTGCCCATCAGTGTTACTTTACAACATGGACTTGGAAGTAATCACAGAACAATTCTTAAACCAACAGCTAAATGTTACTAGTTTGGACCCAACTACTGCCGGGTACACTGTTTGAACTGGGCTAAAGGGCATCATATAAACAACAAAGAAAGGATATTGCTCAGAAATTTAAGCAAGGGCATAAACCCGCATTCCCCAAATTCCCAGAGACAGTAGTTCTATGTAAACAGGAGTTGTACAGACAAAAGAAAGTGAAATATACCTGGGCCACACTGGGTTAAACAAAGTTAAATAGTTTTTTTTTTTCTCTCCTTGCAGGACTTCTCAGAGCCTTTACTTTGTTAATGCTTATTATAAATCTTCGAGAGAGACGTAGTCAGAATGGGCAGTATTTCCCAAGTTTGTGTGAACCCAGACCTTTTTATTCTTCAAACACTCCACAAGACAAATATGCTGCAGAACACACTTGAGGAAATGTGGGTGTCAACAAAACTTCAAGGGAAATACCTCAACACCAGGGGAAGGGCTTCGTGGGGAATGAACGAAAAGCAAAATAACGTCCCCGATTTCCAATGGCACTTGTTCATTCACTGAAGCAGTCCTCTTACACACTCTCCTTGGGGAATACTTCTCCTTAGTTCAAGGCACTCTCTGTATTTAAAAGCAGTAAAACTGCAGTCTGCTTTTAGCCCCATATTAAGAATTCAAGCAACACTGATAGAATTTCAACTGTTCCTTTAATAGAAATCCTCTAAGAAAATATTCAACAACATAAATCAAAACTTTTAAGTTTTGTTCTATTTATATAAAGAGGAACCTGGAGATCCATACACAGCAAAAGGAAGCCGGAGGACTCGGAGCGCATGAAGAGAGCGAGACGCACGCTGAGGGCCGAGACAGGGAGGGCAGGGGACAGAGAACGTGCCAGGCAGCCTTCGCACATTTACTCAGCATTTACTGAGGGCCTACTACATGCCGGGCCCCGTTCTAGGTGCTCAGATTAGGCAGGGGATAAATGACACCAAAAATCCCTGCCTCCCACAATGCTGCAGAGAATGGCAGAAAGAATGAGAAAGAGAGAAGAGGAGGAGAGACAGGCTCTGCCGCTTTCGTGTCGCGTGTGGGGACAGTCACCAGATGAAGCCTCCGCTCGGGCGGTCAGCTCTGCCCCCACCCACCCCCCTTCCGAGCCCCCCAGGCTGGGCCATACCTTGAGAGCCGCGTGCCCCTCCACCTTGTCCATCTCGGCCAACAGTGCTGAGAGCAGGGATGACTTTCCACAACCCACCTGGCCCACCACGGCCACCAAGGCACCTTCCGGAACCGAGAAGGTGATGCTGAAACGACACAACACCCCTGCTTCAGCCGCACTCTCAGAGCAAGGCCTGTGGGCAGGTTCCCCTGCCCATGAGAACCTGGGTCCACCCAGGGCGAGACGGGGGCATGGTGGGTGGAGAGAGACAGAAGGCTTGGCTGTCACCGGCATTTCGGGTCTCGAAACTCCTTCCTCCATTTGCGCTGTCGAGCTGTGTCCAGCGCACGGTCTCGGAGGGCCTCAGCAGGAGTCACGGGGCAGGTGCTAGGATGCAAAAGCATCACACAAAGCGGGGCGAGAGACCCCAGGGATCACGGGAGGGTGTGAGAGCCCGTGGAAGGAAGGCCACTGGCTGTGGGGGCACAGAGCAGGCGTCCTGGAGGAGAGGACACCTCAGCGTGACTTCCGAGGGAAGGGAAGGCGCAGGACGACCCCGAAGCCGGACGAGGCAGGGAGGAGGCAGGGGCAGGCTGGAGGTAGGCGGATCCAGGGGGACCTCAAAGGAGGCCTTGCTAAGGCGCTCATGCGCCGCCAGCCACAGAGGGTGTGAAGCGGGGGGCTGGCACAGATGAAACTGACTGGGTTCCACAAAGACATCACTAATGAAATCATTCTTTAGAAATAACAGCAAGTATCCCTCAAAAAGTGAGACAGAATTTCCATGACCCGGCAATTCCACCCCAGGTATACACCCCAAAGAGTTGAAAGCAGGGACTCGAGCAGATATCCATCCGCTATTGCTCACAGCGACATTATTCACAACAGCCAAAAAGCAGCAGCATCCAAAGTGTCCCGAGAGGTGGATGGATGAACACAATGTGGTCTGTCCCTACAACGGAACGTTATTTAGCCCTAAAAAGGAACCAAGTTCTGATCTACGTGACGCATGGTGCTGAGAAACCAGACACAAAAGGACAAATATTGTGCAATTCCACTTTTTTAAAAATATCTAGAATTCAAAGAGGCAAAGCAGATTGGAGGTTACCAGGTACGGGTGGTGGGGAAGGAAGAATGGGTGTTACTGCTTAATGGGTGCAGAGATCCTGTTTGCGGAGATGGAAAAGGTTTGGTAATGGATGGCGGCGATGGCAGCGCAACGCTGTGACTGTGACTAATGCCACTGAACCGTACATTTAAAAACGGCCAAAATGGTAAATTAATGTTATAGACACATGCTACCGCAATAAGAAAATGGTTGAAAAGGCAAACTTTGCTACACATGCTTCCACAATAAAAAAAAAAAAAAAAAATCCAGTAGGTAGGGTGAAAGAAAATAAGCTTTTCAAAAGTTCACCGAGGATGCTAAGCTAACGTGGTGTGTGCCAGCAGGAACGGCCACATGCACCAACTACAGTCCGAGCTCCGATCCCACCCAGGGAGGGTGGGCGTCTCCAGCCTGCGCTGGGTTGACTCATGTTGGCTGTGCTTCTCGAAAGTGGCTATTATGATTTTAGTATTTTGGTGGAAACGCTGTTAGATTTTAATGTCACTGATCATTTAATTCTTGTGAAATCGCTGCAGGGTAACACAGAGCATTCTTTTGTTCCTATAAAATGAAAAATGAGCGCTATGGTTGCCATGCAGGGAATGGACTCAGGCCAGAATGGAACAGAAAGTGAGTTAGGCAGCGGCTGCCACTGGCCGGGAGCGATCTGAATCTTTTTAGAGGTGGAGAGAGGGGATGTGCGAGTGGAGGAAGGTCTTAGGGACTCAAGGGGGCAGGACAACCCAGAACAGGGAGGCCTTTGAGAACGGAAGGCTGGAGAGAAGGGATGGGACACAGATATGGATTATTTTGTGAGGGGTGCAGGACAAGGAAGAAAAGCTAAAATTGAAGCAGAAAGGATTTAAGTTAGACATAAGCAAGAACATCTTAAACATGCAAACCCAGCATGAATTTTCAAGGGAGGTTTCATGCGGATTCCGTTCTCTGGAGAACTTTGGTTTTGCTCTCACCTCCTCCCCAGATAACACAAAGCAGGAATTTGGCTATTTAGCAAGCAAATAATTGTTTAGAGGGGCAGGAGATAATCTGGCCTCCTAAAAGGCCCCTTCTGGCCCTGCATTTTGGGGACTCGTTAAAAGAGGCTGGAAAGAGATGCTGAACAAGGTCTCTAGCCAGAAAGAAATGAGAGGCACTTGACAAGTTGCCCAGGGGACGAGGTCAATGGCCCAGACACCGTGTGCTTTGGAAAGATAAGTGTGGGGCCAGTGGGCAGGGTGCCAGATGGGGAGGTGGTGAAAGGGTGAGCCGGGGACCTTGGGGAGGACGGGGAAGGACAGCTCTGTTCTGAAAGCAGCTGCAGGTGGACGAGGGCACCTTTCACCAGGCCCTGGCTGGCCTCGAGCAGCACCCCTCCTGGTACAGTGTTTGGTTCATCAGGAAAGGGCACATCACCCTTCTCGGGCCAAAAAGAGGCAGCTCATCTGCTGACAAGGTAGGATGTACCCTGGAGGGGTCTCTGCCAACATGAGGGGAGGGCTCTACCCGAGAGTAGAGCTGAGACGGAGAGAGGGGCCTGATGGATCTGAGCCCCTGGGTCCCGCCATATCTGAAAGCGGAACTTTTCAGCCACGCAAAGAAAAAATTTCCCTTTTGCCTAAGCCCAACTCTGCAGGGTTTCTGTCACAACCAGAGGGAAACCTCTGTGCCAGGCACCCTCCTGGCACAGCAGGCCCAAGCAGGTGTGACTGGCCCCATTTTCCACACAGGTAAACTGAGGCTCAGACAGGGAAAGCGACCCGTCCAAGGCCTGAGAGTTGGGGCATAGCTGGAATTCACCTCCAAAGCCCGTGGTCCTTCTCAGGCCACCACGGGAGCCCCGACCCCGGCTTACCCACTGAGCGTGGGGGAGTCGTCCCTGGCCCAGGTGAAGGTGGCGTTCTTCATGGTGATGCTGTTCGTGCCCCCACCTAGAAAGCACAGAGGCAGCGTGTCAGGCGCAGAGGCAGGCAGGGTGCTGCGGCCGGTGCTCGCACTCCAAGCCCAGATACAGCCACCCGAAGCCTCTAGGCATCACCTGGTTACATTAGCTGGTTTCTGGAAGGAGACCCCCAGCCTCAGACCCAGCGAGCAGAGGGAACCACAAGAGGACGGTGCCGTGAAGAACGGGAGGCTGCGCCACCTCAATGCCCAAAGAGGCAGACAGACTGCAAGGGCCACTCGCTGCTGGGGGACCCCCTCACCCCTGTCTCAGGCAGGATGGGGGCAAGGCCAACGGGGAGCAAACCTCCCCCTCCCCATCACCTAAGCATGCCCTCCTTCGGGTTGAGCTGCCTTACGTTCAGAGCGGGGCGCTGGGCCCCCCTCAACCCCTGGGTCCCAGGGCAGCCTCCTAAGGCACCTGCCTGCCTCTACTCTCTATCCTCCCCAGCCATGCCACCCTGCGCACATCTCAGCAGGCCGATCCCTCTAAAACCAGTCCCAGCAAACGTAAAAAAAATATACATGTAGGACCCAGAACCGGAAGTGCAGTATCGAGGCGTGGGGGAGGGCCGTGGCTAAGGCAAAGCCTCCGAGGCTGGCTGCATGCCATGCCCCACTCCTAGCACCTCTTTCTTCGCTTTTCCTGCCCTCCTTGTTCTTTTATTTCATGTCCCTTGCTTAAAATTAAACAGCAACACATTGTCTCGCAACGATAAGCCACCTGAAAGCTATCTGGAGGTAAGGCGGGGTCTTTTTCTGAAGCTGTCAAATGAAGAAATAAACTCCCACCCACATTAAAGACAGAAAAACCTGTGGTGGAAGGAAGTTACCGGTTAACCTGACCTTCCTCCCTCTCCATACCCAAAATCAGAAAGGAGGCGGAGCCTGCTAGGGCTGCTTAAGGCATTTAAGAAGAGCCACTGGGGCCGACAGCTCCAGAGCACCGCGGGGCTGCCAGCAGGTGGCCCGGACGGCCTGCCTGGCAC
Source organism: Cabassous unicinctus (assembly GCA_029593785.1). Lineage (NCBI taxonomy): Eukaryota > Metazoa > Chordata > Mammalia > Cingulata > Chlamyphoridae > Cabassous > Cabassous unicinctus. The sequence continues at coordinate 4,437 of JAQZBX010102315.1, read as the reverse complement.
ACGGGGTCCCTGCCTGGCACATGGGGGGCCCTGCCTGGCACGTGGGGCACGTGGATAAAGACCTCCGAAAGCAAAAATGCCTCGGAGACCCCCACCAGGGCAGGAAGGAGCAGGGGAGGCCTAGACAGCCCCAGGACGGCCGGGGTTTTACTTGCAGCCAGTTGCAAACGCCTTCAGCAGCCAGGCAAAACCTCCCCTGGCCACCTCAATTGTCAGTCCTTGCGTCTTGCAGAGAAATTTGACCGCAGAGAAATTTGACCCCAGAGTAGGTGGCATCATTCCTGCGTCATGGAGGGGACTCGGTACTTGCAGTAGGAGAAACTGTATGACCGTGGGCCAGGGATGTTGGGAGGAAGATTCCAGCATCCATCAGGGAAGTGGTTCTCAACCGGGGTGATTTTGTCCCCCAGGAGACACCTGGCACTATCTGGAGACATTTTCGTTGTCACAGCCAGGGCGGGGGTACTACTGGCATCAAGGCCAGGGTGCTGCTCCACATTCTACAATGCACAGGGAGCCCCCAAAACAGAGAATGTTCCAGCCCCACGTGTCGGTGGTGCCGAGGTGGAGAAAGCCTCGTCTAGGACGCTGAGCTGGTGATACTAGAGATCACTTCTCGCCCACGCTAGAGAAGTAAGCACCACCACAGCTGCGTCTCCCACGCACCAGGTACTGAGCTAGTACTACGGAAGGCATACTGGAAAGCCTCCGAGGTGCAGGCACCGCTAACACGTTGTAACTAACTGACACGCACGCTCACTCCTCTGACAATCTCTACCACGCTCAGGAGCCAGGCTGTGTGGGCTCACGTCCCCCAGCCACCATTTCCTAGCTGGTGGCCACAGGCAAGTTGCTTAACTTCTCTGGGCCTCACTTTCCCCGTCTGTAAAACACAGTCAAGGGTGAGGGAACGGACCTTCGAAGGCTGTGTGAGGAGTAAGTGGGGCAGCCCGCGCTGCGTCCTCACACCAGTGCTCCATGAATCTCAGGGGGCAACGCGGGAAGGAGGGAAGGGAGGGGCGGACTCCTAGCTCTCCGGCCAGTGCCCGAGGCCAGCACCCCTTCTGTAAAATGGGGATGGTAACAGCCCTGCTCTCCTCCACAGGGAGGATGAAGCAAATGAGCGCATTTGCCTCCTGAGAACAGAACATGCCAGCACAAGTATCCCAGCAGCGAAAGCGGCCACTGCCATTCAGGGCTGTTAGTATTTGCTAAAGTACCTGGAGACACAGCTGTGAGCAAGATCCCTGCCCAGCCAACTGGGAAAGGATAAATTAGTTAGCGGCAAAATTAATAACCCTACCAAACAGAATCCATACCACTCCCTGCCAAAGAAAAGCACTTCTGTCCCCACCGTCCACATAAGCAAACTGAGGACCAGGTACGTGATGTGACCCGCCGCGTACACGCAGCTGGGAGTGGAGGAGGCTGGACATCCCATCCGCCCAGGATGGACACGGGGCCCTGGGCTCTGAGCCCTGCCTCCCAGAAGGAAAGCACAGTGCAAGTTCACCCTCCTGGGATAGGTTGGTGAGAGAGTCAACAAAGCCTGAGGAGGCCTTAGGAGGCCCGAGGAGGCCCGTCTCTCCCTTCTGTCCACAGTCTCTGTGGAGACCGCGCTCCCTGAGGCCTTGTGAATAAGCTGCCAGGCAGAGCCAAACCCAAGAGCAGCAGAGGAAAAGCAAAGGCCACGGGGGAGGCCCGTGGCAGAGGGCTCCCCCCCCCAACGCTGCGGGGCCACACACACCGTCTTTGACAGGCCGCCGCTCGATGCTGTCAGGCTCCAGCTCCTCATGGGAGAGAAAGATCCTGAGGCGTTTGAGGGAGACACTCGCCTATATGGGAAGCAATTACAGGGCGTTGTTATTTTTAAAAAAAACACACTGATGCTTGACTCTCTGTGGTTGCCCCTGGGTGCGGAGGGGACCACATCCTCCTCCCTTACGTCTGAAGGTGCCAAATGCTCTACAACAAACAAGTACTTTAGAGCAGAAAGTAAAACAGGTTTTTGATTCTTGCTTGTTTTCCTTTAATTGGCTGCAAGCGGCATTCGAGAGAAGGGCAGGGAGACCGTCCTAGATGAAATACTCAGAAATATAACTGCCAGATGCAATGGATCCTCATTCAAAAACACTGACCGTAAAGACATTTTTTAGATGATCCAGAAAATTTTAACGTGGATTGGGTATTGTTTTAAGAAATTACTGTTAATTGTGTTAGAGATGATAATGATGCTGTGATTTAAGAAAAGACACATGCCGAAGTATTTAGGGTGAAATGTCCAACGGTCTGGGGTTGCTTTAAAATCCATCAACAAAGAAAGGGAGGGAGGGAGGGAATAGGAAAGCGTGAGATAAGCAAGAGCGGCAAACTGCTCACGGGGCTGACTCCCCTGCTGGGCTGGAGTCCCGGAGCTGGTTCATTACACTAGTCTCTCTACTTCTGTGAACATTTGACATTTTTCATAATAAAAAGCTGTTTTGTTTTTAATACAATTGACAACTGAAGTAATAACCTAAAGGCTGACTCCTCTACATGGCAGGAATTGGAGTTTTCAAAATGAACACGTGCCAGGCTCAGGAGAAGGGCGCAAAAAGTACTGGTGGAGAAAAAGAAAAAAGTGGAAGGATCCACTCCAAGTAGCGTAAAAGTGGGACAAACTAGAAATTTTCCTCTCCTGAGGGAGACGCCCGCATACATTTTAGGGACTCTAGGGATTCTAGGCCGAGTTTTTTCAAATGATGGTCAAAGCCTATTAGTGGGCTGTGGAGTCAATTTAGTGGCTCTAGAGCCACGAAAAAAGAAAAGAAAAGGAAAAAAAGCTAGATGGGGCCAGCCCGAACAGAACAGAAGATGATACAATATTTCGGAACGAATTAGAGCAAGGGAAAGTCTTGCTGCATTACACTTTTGTTTCAAATACAAAAGCGCTGGTTCCCTGTCAAGAAGTATTTCTTTGGGGTCTGAAAGCTACTGGTCTAGGCCTTGTCCAGTCCACTGGGCCCAGTGGGAAGCGTGGTGGAGAGGACGCTGCACTGAGGGGAATTCCAACCCCTCTTGCTCGGTTTCCCTGAGCCCAGAGGCCACCCCGCCTTAATAGGGTTAACCCTATTAACCCTCCCTCGCCTCCCCCTGTACCTGCACAATGCTGCTGATGACCATGGGGAGAATATTCAGGGGGAACCGGAGGATATTGAACAAGGCCAAGGACACAAAGGCTTTCTGGGCATCCAGGATGTTGTTCTTGTCAATGGTCACGTAGACGGCAAACGTAGACAGGGCCACCTGGAAGCAGAACGTGCAGCACCGATTTGTGTCACAATCTTAGGAGCAGTTACACTCCCACCGTCCCCACACAGGATGCAACGGGCAACAGCTGGTTGCTGGCTACAATGCAAAAAACCTAGGACAATGTCCAGCACACAGCAGGCACTCACTAGACAGTCACTCAGAAAATGAGTTGAATAAATGAGTGACTGGGAGCCCAAAGGCCTGGCCTCTCCTGCCGACCTGCTCAGAGCACACGGGAAGGCGTTCTCACCACGACTCGACAATGCCAAGCACAGCCCCACCCCCGGGCCTCTGCCCTTGTAGTTGCCTCGGCTCAACCAACCTTCCCACCCAGAAGGTGGCCTGGTTACTCCCTCATGACCTTCAGAGAGGCCTGGCCCTGCCACTCCACCCTCACAGTAGGCCCTGGCTCTGCTTTCTCTCTCCTTCCACCCTGGTTGGTTTTTCTTCCAAGCACTTATCGTTCCCTGTCCCCCACTCTGAAACGTCAACTCCACGAAGGCAGGGGCCTTGTTTTGTGCACGGCTGTGTCTTCAGCGCCTACAACAAGCCCTGGCACATGGAAGGTCTTCACTAAACACTGACAGTGAACAAATGAATATGACCTTGGGCAAGTTCCCTCCTCTCCTTGTGAGTGCTGCAGTTGTCTCATCAGTCAGACGGGGTGAAGGTGGAGGATTAATGCCACAGTTCAAAGTTCCTGCCAACTCTTATGATATATGGTTTTATGCCCCAAGAGAAAGAACAATTAAATAAGAACCAGGGAGACGGATGTGGCTCAAGTGACTGGGTTCACATCTACCATCTAGGAGGTCCAGGTTTAATTCCCGGGGCCTCCTGGTGAAAGGTGAGCTGGCCTGAGTGGCAAGCTGACCCACATGGAGGGCTGGCCTGTGCAGAGAGCTGGCGCAGCAAGATGACGCAACAAAAAGAGACACAGAGAAGAGATAATAAGAGATGCAGCAGACCAGGGAGCTGAAGTAGTGCAAGAGATTGAGCACCTCTCTTTCACTCCGGAAGGTCCCAGGATTGGTTCCTGGTGCCGTCTGAAGAGAAGACAAGCAGACACAGAGGAACACACAGAGAGCAGACAGCGGGCGCAAAACAACAAGTGGGGGGAGGTGGGGGGATTAATAAATAAATCTT
>JAQZBX010102314.1:0-11170 GCA_029593785.1 Cabassous unicinctus | reverse complement strand
GGTGCCATCCCTCAGGTATGTCTTCATGTAATTACTGAAAATGTGCATTTTAGCTTACTAAAAATTAACTTAACTGCTATTAATATAAGGATTTGGTTGAATCCTTGGTTGAATGCCTCCCTCCCGCATACAAGGTCTCGGGTTCAATACCCAGTACCTCCTTAAAAAAATAAAAAAATAAATAAAAGATTTAAACACCTTAAGAAAGGTTTTTCTATAGTAGATTTTAAAGTTAAGAAGGGGTAGTTAACTCATTTTAATACCTCCTTGAATCTTCAAGAAAAACTGAAAGGTAAATATTTATAATGTTTAAATTCAGATTTGAAATTTTATTTTTTTGAAATATTTTTTGTTGTTGAAATTTTTATTTTTGAAATATTTCTTTTTGAATCTGGACTCTGTAAAATCTTTCTTTACAGATTGAGTGGTAAGTCTAATAATTAAAAAGATATAGTGTAGAGTAGTGGTTAAAAGCGTTGATTTATTTTTTATTTTTTGTGAAATTCCTTTTTTAAATAGGGGGTGAAAGGTAAAATGATTTGCCCAAGATCACACAGCAATTACAAGACAGAGTAAGCACTGATTTTTGGCACCAGACAGACCAGGGTTTAAACCCCAGCCTGCCAATTCCTAGTGTGCCTAACTTGCTTCAATTTCTTCCTCTCTGAGATAGGGATATTACTAGTACTTAGCTCATGGCTATTGTGAAGAATAAAGTGCTTAGTACCCGGCACATGTAAGTTCTCATAGCTGTTGACTTTTATGTGTAGTGTCCTGATTCCTTCTTCTTTAGGCCAAGCTCTTAGTGGTAGAGTAATTATGGGATTGTTTATCAAAGCAGTCAACCCTTTGAGAAGAGGGAGTGTCTACACTGGTTACCAGTTTATCCCCAGCACAATGCCACTATGTAGTAGGTTCTTATTTAATATTTTAATGAAGAATAACTAGAATGATGTCTACTTTAAGTGAATGATATGCATTTAGTTCTTGTTTGGCTAGGCAAATGCTGGGGCACTTAAGATTTTTATGTGAAATATTCAATTTAGTTTTTCCCTATTGATTCTGATAAATGCTTTGCTTTTGTTAACCACTCAGTGTGTTAAATAGAATCCCCTGTGAGAGACTCTTTGCATTAGTAGAACCTAGGTCAAACTCATCTAGGTGTTAGGTAATCACAGAGGTGTTTGTAATGGCACTTTAACTTGTATTTCAATTGATTTAGTGAAATAGCATCCCGTTGGGAATACATTGCAAAACACTTATTCTTGTGTAGGTTGAAATTTGCTTTCTTAAACCTGACTTTCTGGCCAGCAGAGCTATCAGTTCTTTTGTGAGTTGCTCTGTAAGGACTCTATCTTGCAATTTAGCAAGGAAAGAAAGTCAGCAATTGAAAGCTCCAGAAAATCGTGATTAAACCTTTCAGTCTTGGTTCCTGGTCAAAGTATGACACTTATACCATCAGAACACTTCATTTCCATTTCAGTCTTACTGCCCATATATCTCTGCTTTGGCAATTTGTTTTGAAGAAAGTCTAGTTAGTAGAAGATAGTAAGTACCTAGAAGAAAGAGTTCATCAAAGCAGTTTTCTTTTAATATATTTGTAAAGTAAGTATTTGGGTCTATATTTCCTTGTGTTTGTTTCAGTTATTGGGTGGTGGTTGTAATTTTGTTTTAAATAGGATCATTGTTTTAAAGCTTAAATTTAGTTTAGCGTTATATACATAATAGGGGTTCTGGGATTTGATTGATATTATTGTGTATTAAGATTCTTAAATGTGAATAAAGATTTAAAAAAAATTTTTTTAATGAGAAAAAATTACTGAAGTTTTCATATTTTTGCAAGAACGACTCATAGGGTGCTATCTTTTAATGTCAACTTGATCCTTTTGTCAATAGCAATTATAGGAATGCTAAACTCTATGCCTTATTTTTTTAGACTTGGGAAGACCCAGGACACAATGACAAACATACTGGCTGTTGTGGCGACAATGACCCAATTGATGTGTGTGAAATTGGAGGCAAGGTAATGAAATCTGAATTTCTTTTTTTGTAGTGACATATTATTAATGAAATATATATATATAGTTTATACTTTAAAAAATATTGTGAATAAAATACATGAATATTAGCAAAAATAATGGTCTCTGGGTGCTAAATTAAAAGGTTCCATTTATTTCTAAGTATTTGTATATTATAACTTGTGCATTTAAACCTAATATAGAAAATAAGTATATGTGTATGTATGTATGTATAAATGTGCATATATGTAAAAGAAGTAGACATGTTCTGCATTGCTGTAGAAGGCAGAGAATTAGTCAATAGGTGAAGAGTACCAGGAGGCAAATTTCATCTCTATCCAAGATAAACCTTATTTAATGATTTGAAGAGAACAAGGATTTGGCCCAAGCTGAGTCAGAGGCTTATGATAGGAATTCCTCTATCAAAAAAGATTGCTCTAAGTTTCTGATTATGGTTATATTACTTTGTGATCTTTCTCAGGCTCGGGGAAATACTTAACAACTGAAAAGAAAGTTGTTCAGTTTTTTTTGTTTTTAAACTTTATTTCAACTTCAAAAAATAAAATAACAGACAAAAGGCAGCTTAACAAATTATGGAATCATTACTTTAAAAAATCCTGTCCAGGCACATTTATCTTATTTAATCCTAAAAATAAACTCAGTTGTTTTTACAGTGTTCTGAAAGATGAGTAAATGAGCCCAGATTGGTTAAATGACATGACCACGGTCTTCTTGTTAATGAAAAAAATGCTTGATCATATTTACATCTCATAAAACTAAATCCCACATTCTTTTTTTTAACCTGTAGCATTGATATAGTACCTTCTTTGCCTTTGCTACAAAACTATTGCAATGTTACTGTTAACTATAGTCTAAGTTACATTAGTTGTATTTTCCCCATGTATCACCATATTTTTAACACCTTGTAATAGAGGAACATTCTTGGATTTTTTTTATTATCTACAATCCTCATCTACCACCAAAATCACTATACTATACAGCCCTAGATTATCCTTAAGTTGTCTTTCAATTAACATTAACCTACCTAGACTCTTTCAGCCACAATCACATTTATAAATCAGCAGTGTGTTAGTTATACCCAATATAATGTACTGCCATCAACTCTATCCATTTCCATATATGTATAATCAACCTTAATAAATATTCTATATACATTCAGCATCAGCGCTCCCCTTCTCAACCCACATTCTGTCTCCTACTATATAGTAGGAGTTATAGTTTAACTCCAGAATTTTACTCATTGTATTCAGCTCATATCAGTGAGACCATACAATAGTCATCCTTTTGTGTCTGGTTTATTTCACTCAACATAATATCCTCAAGGTTCATCCATGTTGTCACATGCATCCCAAGTTCATTTCTTCTTACAGCTGAATAGTATTCCATTGTATGTGTATCCCACATTTTGTTTATCCATTCATCATTTGATGGGTACTTAGGTTGTTTCCATCTTTTAGCAATTGTGAATAATGCTGCTATGAATATTGGTATGCAAATATCTGTTTGCGTCCTTGCTTCCATTTCTTTTGAATATATTCCTAGTAGCGGGATTGCTAGGTCATATGGCAGTTCTATATTTAGCTTCCTGAGGAAGTGCCAAACTGTCTTCCACAGATGCTGCCCCATTTTACAATCCCATCAACAGTGAAGGAGTGTTCCCATTTCTCCACATCCTCTCCAGCATTTGTAGTTTTCTGTTATTTTAATACTAGCCATTCTGTAAGGCATGAAGTGATGTCTCATTGTAGTTTTGAGCTGCATTTCTCTAACAGCTAGTGATGTTGAGCATATTTTCACGTGCTTTTTGGCCATTTGTATTTCCTCTTTGGAAAAATGTCTTTTCAAGTCTTTTGCCCATTTTTTAATTGGGTTGTTGTTGTTGTTTTTTTTGAGGTACCGGGGATTGAACCCAGGACCTTGTATGTGGGAAAACAGCATTCAACCACTGAGCCACATCGGCTTCCCTGAGTTGGTTTTATCATTTGTTTTGCTTGTTTGTTTTTGTTTTTTTTTGGGAGGCACTGGGAAGTGAACCCAAGACCTCCCAAGTGGGAGGTGGGCACTCAACTGCTTGAGCCACATCCGCTCCCTGTTTGTCTTTTCATCATTGAGTTATGTGATCTCTTTTTATAAAATGGAAATCAAACCCTTATTGGATATGTAGTTTTTTAGTTTTTCAGCTAACTCAGTGACTTCTTTAAAATTAAAGGTAAAGAAGGTGCGTTAAAATATATATTTGAAACCAGTTATGGAGAATTTATTCTTTGGAACAATCAATGGTGATTTAATTACCCTGAATTTAATTTCCCTGAATTATGTTGGTGATTTTCTTAATGACCTACAAATAATAAGGAGTACCTATTTTCAAACTTGATAAGGCTGATTAGGCATTTACATGTTTGGCTTTTTAAAATTTGCTGAAAGGAACAATCTTAAGGTAAGTTTGCATAAACTTGACAGCTTCCTGATTTCCTATTATCCACTAAGAAAAAATTTTTTTAAAATTTTCATTTAGTAGTAGTATCCTGACTCTGGTTCTTGACTCTCAGGTATGTGCAAGAGGTGAAATAATTGGGGTGAAAGTTTTGGGCATTTTGGCTATGATAGATGAAGGGGAAACTGACTGGAAAGTCATCGCCATTAATGTGGAAGACCCTGATGCAGCCAATTATAATGGTAAGAAGTCTTTTTATAAGGTGTCTGAAGTCTTTATACCTCATTCTTACACACCACCAGACTTAACATGTAATGACAGAATTGTAATTCTTCGCCCTCAAACTGTTAAAGTATAGAAGGGAAGAGTAAAACATTTGGCAAAGCATTGTTATTTTCACTACTGATCTACTATAATTAACTAAGTAAACTATCTCTTTCACATCAGGGGGAAAAACATCTGGTAATTAGAGTTTGCTTTACCATTTTCTCTTATCTTTCCCCACATACTAACACTCAGTTCCTTCGTTTATTTATTTTTGTTATATTTATTGAGATATAATTTGCATACCAGAAAACTTACCCTTTAATAGTGTACAATTTGGTGGGTTTTTTTATATTTACAAAGTTGTAGAACCAGCACTACTAATTCCAGAATGCTTTTATCACCTGCCAAAAAAATATCCTAATTTCCTTCATCTCAGGCCCTGGCCAATCCTCTGTACTAATATAAGATGTTAATAATAGGGGAAACTGGGGAGTGGATGTGGCTTAAGCAGTTGAGCACCTGCTTCCCACATGGGAGGTCCTGGGTTCAGTTCCCGGTGCCTCCTAAAATAACAAAAACAAAAACCAGACAACAAGCAAACGAAAAAACCAACTCAGGGGAACTGACGTGGCTCAGTGGTTGAGCACCAGCTTCCCACATATGAGGTCCTGGGTTCAATCCCTGCCCCCAGTACCTCAAAAAAAAGGGAGGGGGGGCGGGGAACTGAGTAGGGGTATATGGGAACTCTTTGTATTATTTTTGCAACTTTTCTGTAACTAAAAAACTGTTCAAAAATTTAAAAGTTTACTAGGGAAAAAAGGCAACTGGAATACATTAATAGACTTTTTATTTTTTAAGATTTATTTTTAAAATTTTATTTATCCCCCTTGCTGCTTGTTCTTGCTGTGTCCATTTGTTTTGCGTTTTTCTGTGTCTGCTTGTCTCCCTTTGTTGTGTCATCTTGCTGCGTCAGCTCACCGTGCCATGTGGGCCGGCTTGCCTTCACCAGGAAGCCCCAGGAATTGAAGCCGGGGCCTCCCATATGGTAAACGGGAGCCCAACCAATTGAGCCATAGCCACTTCCCAATAGACTATTGCGAAGACCTAAAAGTGATGTGAGCCAAGTATATTTGGTGTAATTTCTTAAAAGAATTTATATATGTTGCAGGGCTTATGACTACGTTTTAGTCATTGGAGGCTGGGAAGAACATTTTAAGTCAGTGCTCAGTAGCCAGGGAAGCTTTGATTGGTTTTTCTCATTGGGATTCTGCAGTGAGAAGTTAACATGAGAGTCATCCTTGCTAATCCCTTCAGAAGTACTCTACCCCAGTAACTCTCCAAAGAGGTAACACCTTAGGCTGGTGAGATCTTCATTTGCAGCTTCCAGTGAACCTTACATTTCATACTGTAGCCATTTAACCATGATTAGAAAACAAAGAATGTTTCATAGACTTCAAAGATGCATCCAGTCCAAAGGGACTTGTTTAACAGGAGCCTTGATGAGCTTTGAGGCCACAGCCCTATCAACTTCAAGGTCAGTGTTATTAGACTCAGTATGGACATGTCAAAGACTTGGGTGTTCTTTTAGAAAATCATGATTTCAGTGTCACTTCAGAGGTGGCAGCCTCAGAAGTATAGAGGCCAGTGTTGAGATTTATCTGTTGGGTTCTTGGATCTACTATGATATTTGATTCTAGTAACCAAATTAAAATTTGGAATTTCTTATGCAAGAGTCAGCATCACTACATTCATCAACAAGAGAGGAGTGTTGATTGTTACAGATGTTTAATGGGATTACAGTAACCAGCTCCACAGCCATCTATCTAGAGGTACAGTTTGAACCTGACTTGAGAAACCCTGATATTAGTCCATTTTTCCTCCAGGCATTGTTTTTTCTTAACTACAGTTGTGTAACCTGGGAGATCTCAGAGCACTTTTGTTCTAACATCACCAAGTAGTCCCAAGAAAGGTAAATACTGAGTGGAAAAACATTGAGATTAGGTGCTGAGATGTAGAGTTCTTTAACTTATTAGCCATGTACCTTTGGTCAAGTTCATAAGTTACCTGTATATACCATAGTTTTGTGTGTTAATCAAATGGGAGACCATAAGGGAAAGAGCTTTGCAAAGTAAAAGGTACCATATAAAGAGAGGATAGATCACAACCTTCACCATTTACACTAGAAATGTTTTTTCAGACATCCCAAATGAGATTGATTTTTAGAAAATTGTGATTAAGATCAACATCATTTTGACCCAGTAATTCTACTTCTAAATATCTATTCTACAGAATTGCTCATAAATATATACAAAGATGTATGTATAAGACTATTCATTGCAACATTGTTTAAAGTAGCAAAAACCTGGAAAATAGCCTAGTGTTTATGAATTGGGTGGATGGTTAAGTAATTATGGTGTGTCCAGATAGTAGAATACATATGACTATTACCAAGAATGAGGTAGATTTGCATGTTTGGATGTGGAAAGATCACTAAGACACAATGGCATTTTGTTTTGCTGTTAAATTCACCTTACAAGGTGTGATTTCATTTATGTGTTTTAAAATTCATATATTTAGGTCTATATTTGTGTTAGGTTGCTAAAGCTGCCATAAAATGGGTAGGCTTTTACAATGTGAATTTATTAGTTTACAAGCTTACAGTTATGAGGCTGGGAAAATGTCCAAATCAAGGCACCATCAAGGTGATGCTTTCTTCCTGAAGACCAGCTACCAGCGATACTGAAATCCTCTGTCACATAGCAAGGCACATGGCAGCATCTGTTGGTCTCTCCCTTCTCTTCTGAGTTTCGTTGCTTCCAGCTTCTGGCTTCGATGGCTTTCTCTCTATTCATCCTGTTTATAAAGGACTGCAGTAACAGGATTAAGACCCACCCTGGGCTACATCTTAACTGAAGTAACCTAATCAGAAGATCCTGCTTACAATAGGTTTACACCCACATTAGCTTTAAGATCATGAATTTTCTGGGGTCCATACAGCTTCAGACCATCACAATAAAGTCATGGAAGAAGGACTGGAAGAAGATCAACCTTTTAATAGTGGAATGGGGAGAAGGATGAGAAGACACTTATTTTTTTATTCAGATATTTTTAGATTTTATACAATGAGAGTGCATTCATACATTTGTCATCTCCTTGACCATGCATCTCTGTTTCTGTTGATCACTGTGTCCATTTTCATATGTACTACTTACACAAGATAGTACACTTTAAGTGGCATGCTCTGGACAGATTAGTAAAGCCAAGCTCATCGTCATGTCAGCACCATTTTGCTAGAGTATTCCTTTACTCCAGTAGAAATTATTAGAATTCTGATAACTTTCTCTGGATGGCCCCATGGTGCAAGTAGTATGCTTCTTTCCCTAAATATCAATCTAAGGAGGTGTGTTTGTCATCAGTTATATTCTGAAGAGTTTTTCTAGAGAAGGAAGAACTTTTGACTAGCCACAACTTCAGGAGGGAGACACACAGAGAAATACAAGAGGACGGTCCACCCACTGAGGGAGCCAGGTCAGCCAAATTAGGCCTTAGTCTTAGTGGGACCCACAATAGCTAGATCACCCTCCCATCTCAGTTGTGGGAATCAGAGAAAATGAACCTTGGGTTTCATGGCATGCTCCAGTACTGCCTGGCTCATTAGGAAAGCTGAACCAAAAAGGAACCAGTTAGAATTGGTACTGTCTTTGGTAGGTTCTTGATGTGGCATCAGGAGGCAATTCTTAAAGCTTCCTGCTCAGGTATCTCTGCAGACTACTGGCTTTGACTATACATACATAATGTACAACATGAGGAGCAAACATCTTCTAAGTTTTCCTACTTTTTTTTTTTTCTGGCTCTTGTGCTCTGGGTTCCCCAATCTGGATCAAGCACACCTTTATAATGTCTAGTTTACAATCAGAGAGTTAATCAGCTCTTATATTTTTCCTGCATTTTTAATTTCTGGGATTTCAATTTCTATATCAGATGACATATTTTATGTTAACTATAAATTCTTTGAAATATATCAGTGTTTAAATATTTTCCATTTCATTTTGTAAATTTTCTATACTTTTAATGGTACTATGATGACAGAATGTTTGATATCCTTTAACTGTATAAATTATAAATTGGACTTAAAGCAGTTATTTTATATAAATATAAATATGTTTCTGCTGTTGAATCCATTCCTTCTTCCAGTAATACTTTTCCTGATTGATTTTTTGGCACTTGTGTCTACTGTTTGCTAGTGTTGAGCAAGGGTTTGGTCAATGTGGTAACACTGATGTTATACATATTTGCCATACTGGCTCTTTCATTGCATAGCCCCTGGCCATTCCTCTGTCCTCTTATCTAATGGAACTTACTGTCTGATAGTTCTCTTACTAGTTAATGTAAGATCTATTGTAAGATACTAGATTTTTCCTTTTAATGTGTATGTATATTCTCAACAAAGTGGCTAGCTCCAGTATATCTTAAACTTCTTTGATAATCCATCCCACAGCTCTCTCATAGTAAATACTTGATATGTTTTCAATGCATTAATAATTACTTATGCATCTTGCTATCTGCTTATTCTCTTCTTAGATATTAATGATGTCAAACGGCTGAAACCTGGCTACCTAGAAGCCACTGTGGACTGGTTTAGAAGGTACAAGGTTCCTGATGGAAAACCAGAGAATGAATTTGCTTTCAATGCAGAATTTAAAGATAAGGTGAGAAAAGCCATTCAGAATTGTAGCTTTAAGCCTGTTTGCTTTCAGACTTATAATTTAACCATATTGTTACCATCTAAAGACTACTGGATTTATGAAACAAATGTCTAAAGACGTAAGATAGCCTTGATGTTGATTTATTCATTTAAATGTTCTCCATTTTTGACACAAGGAAGTGATTCAAAAGAGACAGAGTATCAGGCTTTGAGAAAATGTTGATAATAGGAAAAGAACATTTTCCAGTGATTGTAATGCATATCTCTTCAAATTATAGGACTTTGCAATTGATATTATTAAAAGCACTCACGACCATTGGAGGGCATTAGTGACTAAGAAAACCGATGGAAAAGGAATCAGTTGGTAAGCTTTTAACTCTTCTCCATATTTAACACACGAAGCAGACCAGCTTGTTCCAAAGGTTTTAATAACCCTAAGACACCATTCACTTTGAACAGAGATAACTGGTTTTTTCAGTCAGTGCTCGAGTGGAAAGGCAAAATCCATACATAAACAATTGAAAAGTGTCCATAAAATACTCTCTGAATAAGTACAGACTAAAATTATGAAGGGGACCGTAAGATCGGAGCTGTTTAAGGGTAATTGGGAAAGGGTGCCAAGCATCAGGGTGTTCAGAATGTATTAGATAAAATAAGTTTGAAAGCAAATATTGGTATTTAATGATGTAAATACATAAGTTATACCACAACTAAACCAGGATCTACCAGGCTCACTGAATTATAACCATCATTAATAAGAATAGCTAATGTTTATTGAACAGTTAATATTTGCCAAGCATGTGATTGAGGTATAGAGAGATTAAGTGTAACTTTCCTCACACCACAATAAGTGTTGGAGCTAGGACTCAGACCCAAGTCTGCCTGGCCCCCAAACCCATGTTCTTTATTCCTTTTAGGTATTTAAATGTTTATAAGAGGATATCCACTATCATCACTTAACTAATTTGTTCTGGAAATACTAGCCAGAAATAAGAAATACTAATAGAAATAAGATGTAGGAGTATTGGAAGAGGGGGAGCAAATATAAAATTTTTCCAGATGTTATGAAGCTTTCCCAGAAAACCCTAGAAAAACAAAGAATTCAACAAGGTGGCTGATTACAAAATGAATATATATAGATAGAGAGCTTTCTACGCAAACTATAACACACTAAAATGAAGAAATGATTCTATATAGAATAGTATTTTAAGAAAGAAAACCGTAAAATGTAAAGGTATTTCAGATCAGTGGCTTTAGACCAACTGGCTATTTAGGAAGAAAATAAGACTAGATTTGTATCTCACTTCTCATACCTCTTACACCAGAGATGCAAACCGGCAGCCACCAACATGTTCTCTTGGTTTTGTTTTGTTTTTAAAAGGCAGTCCTTTGTTTTTAAAAGTTGTTGTAACATCCAGCCCACTGTACTCCCTTCTGTTAATTATGTGCTATCTGCTGACATTTGAATTTACTATCCTTGTCTTATACCAATATTTAATTCTGGATAGGTAAAAAAATTAAAATTAAAAAAAAGTTCCAGGGAAGCGGGAGTGGCTCAGTTGATAGAGCCCCCGTTTACCATATGGGAGGCCCCGGGTTCGCTTCCCGGGGCCTCCTTGTGAGGGCAGACTGGCCCGCATGGCGCGAGGGGCTGATGCAGCGGGACCTCACAGCAAGGGGAAGATAAGCAGACACGAAGACACACAGCAAATGGACACAGCAAGC
>JAQZBX010102313.1:0-11171 GCA_029593785.1 Cabassous unicinctus | reverse complement strand
CCTTATAATTAGGTGATTAAAAAGTGAACCTGTTAGAAAAGATCAATTAACAGTGCAAGAACAGAAATCAAGCAAATAAAAGGATGTTATGTTCTATAATTTTCTGCCTAAAAGGGTTATTTTATTTTTCCATTTTCAGAAGCAGTCAAAAACATTTATGAGCATGGGTTGTAGATTTCAGAAGACCTGGGATTGAGTCCTCTACCTGCTGTGTCGTGTGAACTCAGATGTCACTTAACATTTCTGAAACTGTTTTCCAATCTTTAAAATAGGAATAAAAATAGTGCCTATCTCATAGGTGTTTTTCTGTGAAGAGCATGAGTGCAATAATAAAAGCCAACATTAATTGAGCACTTACAATGTGCTAGGCACTATTCAAAACATGTTCATGTAATTAACTAGGACACAGGAAAGTCTGTGCACAAACATTCAAAGAAGGAGAACTAGTAGTAATGGATGATAGCCAAAGAATGATGGCTTTTGAGTCAATGTAAGAAAGTCTTTGCTTAAAGATCAAGCAGAACCAAATAAAGCAGGCTAGTGGCATCAAAAAAGTAGTGGGCTCCTAACATCACAGTTTTTAGGGCAATGGCATAGATGCAGTAAAGGGGATTTAAGTTTTAATCAGACAGCAGGGTGGACTGAAAGAGTGCCTAAAAGATTGTAATTCAAAGGTTTCTGAGGCCAGACAGCTCATGTAAATGAGCAAAGTGGGTGGGATAGGAAGCAATAGGAAATGAGGAGTTCTATGGACAACCCACCTCAGGGCCTTTGCATTTCCTGCTTCAACAACCTGGAATAGCCTTCCTCAGAGTCTTTGCAGGGCTGTCTTCTGCTTCCTCTGGGCTCACTCAAAGAGCCTATTACCCTGCTCTATATCCCTCAAACTATTTATCTGGAAGCACCTAAAAGGACCCTGTATATTTGCTTATCTGTTTTCTGTCTGGTCTATTCATCTCTCTGGAATAGTTTAGGCATTCAACAAACATTCAATACACGAACTATTGGATGAAAGAACAAACCAAACAACTCATTCAAACGTTCCATTCCATCCTGCAAAACGCACCATTCAATTCTCTTGTTGTAAGAGGCTGGGAATGAGGTGCTCTATCTATGGTAGTTTTGGCACAATTCCAGGGAAATATAGAAAGCTAAAACTAACACTTGAAGGTATGGACAATGATAGAGATGTTCATTAAACTAGATTTCCAGGGTTCACAATATAAGATGAAAGTCTTAAAAGAAAAAGAGGAGAGGGACAGAGAGAAATTTCTCTGTATTTTTACTAGAACAGAATGAGTCAGGCTAGTTTAGGGAATGGGAAGATGAGTCTAAAACCTGGCAGAAAAACATGGCCAAGAAACATGTGACCATGGAACCCCACCTGGAAACCCCACGATAGCCTGGCCATGAGAACTCTATTTGGAACGAGGTTTCATCCGGGGGGTCAAGGGAAAGCCTCACCACTGGGCCCCCTGGGGAACTGACAGGTGGGGTAATAAGAACAGCAAACAGCTGGGGCCCCTCCCCCAACCATTAGCAAGGGGAGGAATAATTAATAGCTTAAAAGGTAACCCTACAAGCCAGCACTCTCTTTGCCTGGAGCAGCCCACACCTACACCTGGGGATGCGTAATCTGTTATTTTCTCCTGTTTCTCTTCTCCCATTTTCCTCAATAAACTACTGGCCTAACTAAACCGGCATGTTCTTAAATTCTTTTAAGTAACATAACCAAGAACCTAGAGGAATCCGGCTTCAGGAACATCAAAAGGTATAGACACAAAGCCTTTCAAACTTACCTTAATTGCTGCAGTTTACTTCTCAGGAATAGATGCCCTAAATTGGAAAGGAGCCGAAGAGAAGATTAAACATGTCAGCAAAAAAGTTCATCGTATCTTCTTCCAAACAGTATGATTTCTGCTAGTAACACAAAAATCTGTGGAACTCTGAGTCTGAAATAGTTAAACTGAGAACTAAGAAATAGTTTTTTAAAAGGAAGAGGGGAGGGAAGCGGGTGTGGCTCAGTGGATAGAGGCCCCGTTTATCATATGGGAGGCCCGGGTTCGCGTCCCGAGGCCTCCTTGTGAGGGCACACCGGCCTGAGTGGTGCGGAAGAGCACCCGTTTACCATATGAAAGGCCCCAGGTTCGCTTCCTGGCGCCTCCTTGTGAGGGCAGGCTGGCTCGCGCCGTGGGCTGATGCGGCAGGACCTCACAGCAAGGGGGAGATAAGCAGACACAGAGAAGACACGCAGCGAATGGACACAGCAGCACAAGCAGCAAGGGGGGGGATAAATAAATAAAATAAAATAAAAATAAAATAAAAAAATAAAAGGAAGAGGGGAAAAAAAAGAGACCTTTTCCTGAAAACGTAAGGCAACTACTGTGATCCCGTGTGAATATGTGTAGGACCCAACTGAGCCCCTGATTATAAAGTATCTCATTTTCATTCATTGTTTGGTTTATATATCAACACATCCTGGCTTACTTTAATGTAATTATTAATAATTACATTTCATTTTTAAAAAAGAAAATCCAGGATCTTTTAGATGGGCTGCTGGAGAACAGACATAAGCCAAAACGTCCAAGGCAAAATAAGACAAAAGAGGTCACCTCTATTATAAAGTATCTTTGCCAAACTTTATATTCCCAGTTGCTCCTCCTCATTAGAGGGAAATGAACTGTTTTTGTTAGGGAAGGGAGTAGATTTGATGTATTTTGCCCAATTTCCAAATAATAATTTTGGCTAACGAAGTTTTAAATAATCATGTGGAAACTCTTCATCAATTTTGCCAAGGGTACCCTTAATTTTCCAACTCCCTTTTGCCCAGACAGATGAAAGAAATGGATCAGCCATGGATTCTAATATGGTGTCTTACAAAATGGCTGACTCTGGTTCCTTTATAGGGGGCAGCAAAGTATCATAAGAAACACACATAGACTTGCGGGCACACGCGCACGCACACACACAGCTGTTGGGGACAGGGTGAAATCCTGAATGGCTGCCTTTTAAAACCCTTTGTTTTAATCCTAGTCATGCAATCCACTTCCTCTCCCAATGTCTCATTTGCCTCTTCTTTTAAATGAGTGGGTGGGTAATTCTGGATGATAATGTCCCCACAGGGGCAAAATTGGTTCTTAGAGGGGGGAGTAGGAGTGAAAAATATCTTATATATCACAGTGATTTGTGACTTTCCAAATCTTGACCGTATGCAACAAGCTTTCTGTCTTAGTATTTAATTTCTCTTAGGGGGCCACTAATGGAAGGGAGGAAGGGAGGGAGGAAGGAAGGAAAGGAGGGAGGAAGGAAGGAAGGGAGGAAGGGAGAGAGAGAGAGAGAGAGAAAGGGAGGGAAGAAAAAATTAAAGAAACACTGATGTCATGCATAAACTTCACTAGAATGTAAGTTCCAAGAGACACCCAGTGACCTGAGGAGTGCCTGGAATATAGTTGAATGACTGGATCCCAACTAATCCCATCATCAAAATCTAGGTTCCACCCCAAAAATGCTACTTCAGGCCTAGGGTGGGGCGCAGGAATCCCTAGATGTTATTTCCTTTATGGCCCTCACCCCACATCAGATGATTCTAATATGTAACCAGCTATTGGATTATGCAATTGAGATTCTTTCCGGTTCTAAAATAGTTATCAATGTATCCATCCATATCCCTTCCTAACCTTCAACTATATTTACTGAGATTCATGCAAAAGGGTCTTTTTCTAAACATAAAAATAACAGTTTACGATCATGGTATACTTAGAAGCCAGCCGCTATTCTCAGTGCTGAGCAGGAACTAACTCATTTAACCTTCACATCCACCTTGAGGTAGGTGGTTTCAGCATGGGTATTTTACAAACGAGGGTCCTAGGGCAAGGGAAGTGATGTGAAATCAAAATCACCTGTCAGAGCTATTGAACACTAAGAGTTTGGCCCTGGAGTCTTTGCTCTACTCTGTTAGGCCACAATCCTCACATGACTTACTTTTGATAATGACGACAACCAAAAGACTGAGAAGCACTGCGGCCAAAATACCAAAGCCAATGTAGATTCCCTTAGCGGTGGTCGGCTGTGGCTCTTGTGCCACGGACACTCCCTACGGAACAACAGCAAATAGAGAAAGCGTCTTGTTAGTCACTGATAGAAAACATTTCCTAGAATAATTTAACCAGTCACATTTATCATTTTTGGCCCTTGGATATTTTTGGCCCTTTGGTATTTCTGGAACCTGAAGGATAAAATCAGATAATCTGAGGTTATAACCATATGGTGAAATTCTAAGACAGTTTGAAATTCAAAATGTTTTGGGGGGAAGATGGACATGTTTTATACCTTACGCCTCAGGGTAAAATGGGTGCATTTTACTATATGTAAATTATATCCCAGTAAAATTTTAAATAAAGATTTAGAAAATTTTAAAAATCAATAAGCTACTTCCACAAACACATCCTTATGATAGTCAAAAAGAAAACAATTACTTTTTGCTCACATATAAATTGATGATGATACTTGATGTTATTTGAGTGTGCTCACTTATTGAATTTGATTAGTTTTAAGATAATTCAAGATTTTGGTTTAAGGGTACGTAAATAAACTTGAAAGTAACTGCTCCCAGAAATGGCGCTATCATAATTTAATACCATGCAGTCCAGTAGGATGGCAGAATTTTGTTAAAGCCTCCTGGCACGGGTCATAAGGGATCACCACCTCCCCAAATAAGCCTGAGACGTGCCAGGCATCGGCTGTAAACCTACAGACACCTGTAGGGTGGGTGTATTATAAAAAGGAAGTGGAGAATCACAGAGGAAAGGATCATGTCTCTTCCTGGGTAAAAGCTTAACCTCGGGAGTCAGAATGCCAGCTCACCCACTCAGTGGCTCTGTAACCCTGGACAAGCTACTTAACTTCTCTGAACCTTTGTTTCTGTGTCTGTAAAATGTATATTAAATAGGGTTCTTAAGCAATGTACTTTTAGGAACTTCCTGATAAACACTATGCAGACTCCCGGGGTGGGTGATGTGGCATCTGACTGAGCCTGCCTTAGAGAGGAAGGGCCCGTGCCTGCGAGAGAAAAGCCATATTGTTGTTAAGTATCTCTGCGGGATAAAGTGGTTAGATGGAGCATGGGGTTTCAGGAAGCAGGCTTTGCTTTCATTTTATTTTTAAAGTACTATATTACACAAATACTGAGTGTTTATCTTAGAAAATGCAGCTAAACATAAAGGAAAAGTAAAATCAATCATAATCCTAAAATCCAGAAATAGTCACTGTTACCATTTTGCTTTATATACCATTCTCAGGTTTTTTGTTTTTAACAGAAACAACTCTTATATGCTATATATCTTCTAGTATAAATGCTAAGTAATATATGAAAAGTTGCCTCTCTCACTTAATCTATCGTAACTCTACTCTCATGTCAGTAAATGTACTGTACTAACTGCATTCTTAATGGAAATATTTGGACATAATTGACAAAATGATCCCTTACTATTGAACATTTACATTGGCTTTAACATATTCATTATTAAAATTAACTGCAGTGAATTTTTTTTAATCTTATATCTTCATGTAATGGTTCAATTCTCTAAGAAAGGGCCCAGGAAGTTGACTTACTAGGTGAAAATATGTGCTGCTTGTTTTCAAGTTACTCAGCAGATAATTCAACATCTTCAGCGCCAAGACACAAAAAACCCACACCTTCTCTACTGCCTATCTTGAACTTGCTCCTAAATTGCTTCTACCTGCTGCTAAACATACCTGTTCTACAGACAACTGAGGTCAAGAACAGCCTCACCATTCAGGGCATTTTTTTGTTCCCTCCGAATAAGTGTGATCACAACAATACAGTAAGCAAAACATTCATCTACATGGTGTCTGTTCTACTATTTAGTCAATATATTCAAAATCAATCAGTATCCATGTCAGACTGGTCAGAGGCCATGCTGTACAGGTTGTGAAAATTTATTAGGCTAGGTGCCTAATAAAGTATACAGCATAAGGCCATTTGGCCCTTCTTTAAATAGCCTCGCCTTGCCTAAGCTTTCAGACTTTTTAAATTTTTCTCTTCCAGTGGCCATGTTGTCATTTCTTGCCACTTGCTTTCACAATAATTGTTCTATAAGCTCAACCTCTTTTTTGTTCTTTTGCTTCTAAGAGTTACTTGCTCATAGTAATAGGAAGGCTGTTTCTCTCAGGAAAACCAAAGGAGAAGGTCATCTTGATATATTTTTCCAACTTATTTGCAAAGAGGACTGTAAAACATCACGAGACTAGAGCCTGTTAGGTGTTTCTCAAGCTCACTGTGGGAAAAATACAAGAACTTCTTACAGAATCACAAAGTAGTAGAAGACCTCAATAAGTTATCATGGGTGAGGTGTATATATATATAGAAAAATAATGGTAGCCTCAAAATTTCTACATAGAATAGCAGTTGGGTTGGAAAATGAGTGC
The DNA here is from genome assembly GCA_029593785.1 of Cabassous unicinctus. Classification (NCBI taxonomy): domain Eukaryota; kingdom Metazoa; phylum Chordata; class Mammalia; order Cingulata; family Chlamyphoridae; genus Cabassous; species Cabassous unicinctus. Next base: position 4,724 of record JAQZBX010102313.1, on the reverse strand, counting down.
ATGTGTTTAAGCTGTGATAGCACACTTTCTTTTCACACTACATATTTATTTGCGATGGCTTCCCCTCAACCCCATTAATTTAAAATATGCTGTACCCTAATGATCCATTGAAGTCCTCCTTGGTATGTAATATTAACTTGCTCTCCTTGAATTACTTTATTCTTTGTTTCTAATTTGGGGCTAGGTGGAAGTCTGTGTAGTGTGTGTATGTGTGTGTACAGTGTAAAATATCACTCATTGGACATCTCTTGCATCTGGTTCACCTGAATGAACTTTTCAAATCAAAGCATCCCTACTTAAGAATCAAATTCTTTCTTTCTTTCTTTCCTTCCTTCCTTCTTTTTTAACAAGGAAGAATCAGTCTGTGGGCTAGTTTTGGACAAGTACTCCCCACATGTAACTTGCTTCCAAGACAACATACACAAGTAAATCTGGCTAATAAAATAGGAAGGAATATACTTACAGTTTGATTGCTATGCCAAAGGCCATCTGAAGACTGTGTCACAGTGCCATTCCCATCTGTTCAACAAGAAGGAAAATTAATTAGAATTACAAAAAAATATATTGAATTTTCACTGGAGACTCTAAATATATTCACACTGCCTTCAGGTGATGGATGAAAAGTTGAATAATAAAGTGGCCAAATGCTGTATATTGGAAGAGTCATACCACATTATTAATATTTATCAATTTAATCCATAAGGTTGTGACTCTTAAACTTTTTGTCACAAGCCCCTATGAAAATGGACCACTTTTTTCTTCTTCATGGAAAAAAATGTACACAAAAGTTTTTCCTACAACATTAGGGGAGTCACAGATCTCCATAAGCTCATTCTTGGAATTCAGGTTAAGAATGCCACTTAAAGGTAATCAATATTTCCACGCCAGCTAAAAAGCTACCATTGTCTGCCCAGAAGCCATTGCATATCCAAGGATCAAAACAACCCTATTCAGAAGGGATATTACATTGGTTTTAGATTCAGAATATCAGAAAAATGTATTAAGATATCTGAAATAGATGGCATATAACTCTAACATTACATGCAAATGTACCTAGATTTTAATCCAGAAGTATTTTCCAAAATCCCTGTTATGTCAACCACAAGACCAATATATTTTATACTATCTAAAATCCTAATCTAATAGGATATTATGGTTTAAACTTGTGAAAGGTCACATTTTCAAAGTGTTTTAAAATTTCGTAATACAGAATATAATTCTTTGGTCTTTCTAGACAACAATAGCTCAAAAACAGAATTCATTTTACTGAGTGTCTACCATACACTAAGCACTTTACATCCTCACAACAACCCTTTCCTAATCCTATTTTCTGGATGAGAAACTGAGGCCTGGAGTGGTTAAACAAGCTTCCACTTTTAATAAATAACCGATCCTGTGCTCCTAACCACCATGCACATTGCATTCTCATCAAATGAAACTATTATAGGTCTATGAAATTCTCCAACTATGGACAAAGCCATAAAACCTTAACACAAATGAAACTGGAATAACCATGTGCCCCCAGATCTTCACAATACTACTGTGTTTACATTTTACTCATTCCCAGTAGTAAAAGGTAACTACTTCCCAGAGAGCCAAAGGCAAGACCTAGGCTGTGCTTGTGAATTTATATAATGACCTTAAGTAAGTCACTCACATATAGGACTGAGTCATGCAGTGAAAATACCACGGACTTGAATTGGGTAAAACTCAAGTTCAATGCTGACAAATGTCCTTTAGCAATGTGACCTTGGTTCATGACCTTGACACTTAAGGTCCTTTACATACATATATGTAACTTTTCTAGCTGTAGTAACCTTAAACTTCAAGCTATTTAATTCCTTTAGCTTCCTCATCTGTAAAACAAGGATAATAATATGCAACTCTTAAAGTTGTTATAATTAAATTAGATGATGCATGTAAAGCACTTAACATCATGTTTAATAAATATCAGCTATTATTATTTATTTTGATGATATAATGGCAAGAGCATGGAGAGGGGTATTAGATAGAGCACTGTGCATTGCACTTTCCAAACTCCATACCCTTTTTTTTTTCAATATATTTTTTTCATTTTTTAAAAGATATTTAGATTACATGAATGTTACACAAAAAATATAGGGATTCCCATGTGCCCTACTCCCCACACTTCCCACACCCTCCCATATAAACAACATCCTTCATTAGTGTGGCACATTAATTGCAATTGATAAAGGCATCCTGGGGCTTTGCCACTGAGCATGGACCATAGTACACATTGTAGTCTACACTCTCTCCCACACAGTTCTGCATGTTATGGGAAAATATATAATGGCCTATATCTGTCATTGCAGTGTCATTCAGGATGATTCCCACGTCCCGAAAAAGCCCCCGCATTACACCTGTTTTTCTCTCTCCCTGCCCCCAGAACCTCCAGTGGCCACTGCCTCCACATTAATGTTTTAATTTCTTGCATTGCTAGAATCACAATAAGTCTATAGTAGAACACCAGTAATTCCACTCTAGTCTACAGTTCATTCCCCAATCCTGAGGATTCTGGGATGGTGATGTCCACTCCACCTCTAATTGAGAGGGGGCTTTGATCCCATGCAGTCAATGGATGGGACTCTTGCTTGCAGTTGCAGGCTTTCTCATTTCCTTGGTATAAAACACCATGCCCTTTAATCATCGCAAACAACCTATGAGGTATTTTAAACGACTCAGCCAAGGGCATACAGATAGTAACTGCTGGTTCAATCTGGGGCTGTCTGACTCCAAAGCATAACCATAGGGCTCCCTAATTTGTAATATTGGCACCGAAGATAAATAAGGCCTGCCTTAAATGAATTAAATGAGATAACATATGACAGGTTCCTGGCATGTACATCTGTCAAAGGTGGTTGGCAGGCCATATGATGACTAAAATCCCTTCCAGACCTAACAATCTTTGTTTCTGTAATGCTTCAGCCACTGACGATTGACATGGACGCAGTGAGGGCTTGGCCCAGGAGCCACATATTCACTGCCAAGATGGCAGCCATCAAACAAGTCCTGGGGACACAGCTGCTCCAAGGTCTGTTCCACTCTGGAAAGCTCTACCTTGACCAGGTTTTAGTGACATGATATTTTAGAGAATGATTCTCCGCTCCTAGTCTCTCCTCATACCCTAAAAGTATGGGGTGTAGCTGCTCCCACTGCTGTTACCTTGTGTTTTCATCTATTTTCATTTTGGTTGCATGCCCTGAAACAATTCTCACCAAGGATTCCACTTTTAAAAGCAAATGTCACAATTATCTAATCCCAAGTGAATGGTCCCTCTGTGATTCTCACTGCAGGTCCATTATAAATTAACCATCTCCCAGAAATGACTGTCAGAAGGAGGCCATATATGCATAGGCCTCCTACATATTGGCAACTCCTGAGTACAATGAGTCATACAATTAAGAGTCCTGCAAGGCTCAACCTTATTTGAAGGTAGTTTAAGCACAAGGACATATAAGCCAGCTCTTTCCAGAGATGCATCAAGTGGTTCAGCACTTGGCACTCCCAAAACTTACCACTATGGGTAACAAAGGGAGCTAGCTGGGAAAGATGAAAGGATTTGGTACCAGGAAGAAAGAAAGATCAGTTCTATGTCTCTAAAGAATAGAGAATATGCAGGACCTGCCTAGAACTGGCAAGAGTGGAGAAGATTGCTTGGAGGGAAATGACAGGATCTCAGTAGGGTTTTGCTATTAAGTGCTGGTTTTGGTGGCTTCAACCTTTCCTGAAATGCCCATGTGCAAGCTTGGAAAGACATCGGGGTGCCTCCTGGTGTGTTCAGGCATCTAGGGCTTGAATGTTCAATGTGGTCTGGGCACCAGAGGACTGGATTTAACAAGAGGCATTGGCCCAAGGAAAGAAGCCAGTAACAGGTTTAGAGTCAAGACTGATTTGATTTAGAAAAATATAGTGATATGCATGTGGATACCCCCAAATCATCAAATTTACCTGTGCCTGTCAGGTATATGGATTCTAGAGGTTATAAGTAACAGTAATGGTTGTTGTAGCATCATCTATCAGTTACCCACTTGTAACTATGTCCCAAGCCTTTCATCTCATCTAACCCTCACGAGAATTCTACAAGAATGGTGGTATTACCTCCATTTCACAAATGAAAAAACAGATTCAGAGAGGGTAATAAATTTGTTCAAGTTATACAGCTCACTTGAGTGGCCCGAGTTGGTGCCCAGAACAGATCTGTCTTATTCCAGAGTCTGTGCTCTCAAATACATATCCATGGTTAGCAAAGAAAAAACTGGATGCTCACAGGTGTTTGGGAAAGAAAAGGCACAGTTACCTGTTGAGCCACAGTAGCACGGTGAGCTGCTGGGTTGCATCCTTGTGTCCTGGAGTGTCTTAAACTGGGTTATTGCTGGCTGCGTTGGAAAAGGTGATGGAGCTACTGGAATGAAAAGAATGTAAGAACCGTGCTTTATTTGCGGGAAAAAATTCCCACCCCCAAGAATAAAAAAAAAAAAAAAATTTGTCAGGGACTATCATTAACTTTCTACAGGGCAGGAAGGCAGCCTCTCAAATACCCACTCCAGTCCTTTCAACTTCTTCTTGGAAATATATTCAAAGATGGCCTTGAGACTTTGCACCGCTGTGTGACTACTTCATTATCATGATAATGATCTGGATAGAGTATCAGTAGGTGGTATCGTTTCACACTTTTTATATTGTAGGTTCCCTCTAAAGCCTGT
>JAQZBX010102312.1:0-11175 GCA_029593785.1 Cabassous unicinctus | reverse complement strand
AGGGTTGTTACATTTCTTTGTAGGCTTTCAAATCATTCTTTATGCTTATCCAGTCACTGTTTAATATCCTTTTATTCTTTATTCATATTTTGTTACAATTCTTTAAATTGATTTAAGAGAGTTGTGTAATTATCATTAAATAATCATCTTAAATTCTGTATCTGTTCATGAAATTTGCTTTGATCATTTGACTGGGTCATCTCATGTTGTTTCTTAGCATGGCTTGTAAGTTTTTACTGATGTCTGGGCATTTGAATATGTTGATGATTTTACACTGATAGTTAATCTCTCTCACTTGCTTATGTTTTTTAACTGCTCTTATTTGATATTTGATTCAATTTATTTAAAGTCTTTAAAATTGTCCAGCTTAAGTTATCAAAACCTTGCCAGGGACTCACTAATGGGTTGCAGATTTTCTCCCAGGTATTAGAGTACAGAATGAACCAAAAGCAGTTTTTGTGCATGCAATTTCCATACCCTCCAGCAGATGGCATTTACTAGTGCACCTTTCCACCAAGATATTTCAGTCCCCATTTTCCTGTATTTTGGTCTGGGTAGAGCCAATATTCAATGCAGCCTCTGCTGGTAAATTTGCTGAAGAAAAGCCTCCTGACTTCCTCTCCCTCTTCCCTTGTAATAGGTGGCAGGTTTGAAGATTATCTTTTCCTCTCAGTCAGCCCTAGTCAGTCAGGAGTTTTACTCAAGCTTCATATCTTGGAGGTGGGACAGGAGAGCCATTCCCAGCCTCTGCAGGGGTTTGGTATCTCATGTTTGTTGTTCCAGGTTCTTCATCTCTCTGTCCCTCACCTTCCTGGGATTTGGTAGCACAGTCCTGGTGTGCTGATGCCCAAAGCAGCATCTTCAGACAACTTTTAGCTCTTTCTCCATTGTTTTTGTGAAAGAGTTGAGCCCTGCCTGCCTAATCTGCTGCCATTTTCATATTTTGTTTTGTTTTGTTTTTTAAATGGCCATTCTACAAGTTGGGAGATGACATCTCATTGTAGTTTTGATTTACAATTCCCAAATAGCTAGTAATATTGAACATTTTTAAGTACCTTTTCACCATTTGCATTTCCTCTTCGGAGATAAGTCTATTTAAGATTTCTGTCCATTTTTAAATTGGGTTGCTTTCACTTTTATTGTTGAGCTGTATGATCTCTTTATATAACATGTAAATTGGACCTTTATTGAATATGTGGCTTCCAAGTACTTTCTTCTACTGAGTGGGTTGGCTTATCACCTTATTGACAAAGTTGCTTGAATCACAAAAGTATATTAATTTTGAGAAGATTCCATGTACCCATTACTTCTTTCGTTGTTCATGCTTTTGTTTTAAGGTTTAAGAGACCACTGCCTACCACAATATTTTGAAGATTTTACCCGACATTTTCTTCTAGGACTTCTTTGGTTTTTGTTTTTATATTTAGGTATTTGATCTATTTTTATTTAATTTTTGTATTAAATGTGAGGTAGGGATCCTCTTTCTTTCATTTTGATTTGGATATACAGTTCTTCCAGCACCGTTTGTTGAATAGACTGCTCTGCCTCAGCTGGGTAGGTTTGACAGCCTCATCAAACATCACTTGACCATAGATGTGAATGTCTGTTTCTAGTATCTAATAATAGCTTTTCTTAAAGTTTATTTCATCTGATATACATATAGCTACTCGAGCTTTTTTTAGGTTAATGCATGCATGGAATATCTTTTCCCAGATTTTCACTTTCAACCCATTTACATCATTGGGACTAAAGTGAGTTTCCTGCAGAGAGTATATAGAAAGCTTATGTTTCTTTTTCCATTTTGCCAGTCTGTGTCTTTTGACTAGGGAGTTTAATTCATTAGCATTCAATGTTGTATTAGTCAGCCAAAGGGTTGCTGATGCAAAATACCAGAAATTGGTTGGTTTTTATAAAGAGTATTTATTTGGGATAGAAGTCCACAGTTACCAGGCCATAAAGCCTAAGTTACTTCCCTCACCAAGGTCCATTGCCACATGTTGGAGCAAGGCAGCTGCCGATGTTTGCCAGGATTCAGACTTCTTGGGTTCCTCTCTCCCGGGGCTGCATTTCTTTCTGGGCTTAGCTAATCTGTTTCCTCCACAAGGTCAGCTGTAGACTATCAGGCTCTCTAGGCTTTGCTTCTCTCCACAAGGCCAGCTGTGATCTGTCAGGCGAATGGCTTGTCTTTATCCCGGGGCCTTCTCTCCTTCCTCACAACCAAGCTCCTCTGTCTGCTTGCCTCCCCAGGCTCCAGCATCAAAACTCCAAAATCAAAACTCTTCAACACTCTTCTTTGCCATGCATTTTATATTTTATTCCCCACCCATGAAGGGGTGGGGCTCAATGCCCTACTGACCTAGTTAAGTAGTCCAGTTACTTAAGTGGCCCAGTTAACACCCTAATCATAACTTAATCATGCCCAAATTAGCAGACCAGTTTACAAGCATAATCCAGTATATATTTTTGGAATTCATAATTACATCAAACTGCCAAATGGCTACAAATGTAATTACTCTATAGGCAGTTTTTATTTCACCCATTTTGTCCTTTAGGTTTTATCAGTAATACCTTGTTTTCACTACTCTTTTACTCTTTCAATTAACTTTTTTCATATAATATTCATTTCTAGGTTCTCTTACAAGGCTTGCTCTCCAGTTTTACTTTTCAAGCTGTAACACTGCCTTTAGTGTTTCCTGCAAAGCTGGTCTCTTCATTACAAACTCCCTCAGTTTTCTGTTTATTTGTGAATATTCTAAACTTTCCCACATTTTTAAAGAGAATCTTGCCAGATTTAAGATTCTTGGCTGGCATTTTTTCTCTTTCATTATCTTAAATATATCATACCACTTCCTTCTTGTCTGCATAGTTCTGATGAGAAATTCACACTTAATCTTATTGGGCATCCCTTGTATGTGATGAATTACTTTTCTCTTGCTGCTCTCAAGATTCTGTTTATCTTTGGCATTTGATATTCTGCCTAGTATGTGTCTGGGAATAGGTCTATTTGGATTTTTAGATGAGTATGTTGTCCTTCTTGGACATGAATATATATGTCCTTCAATAAGGTTGAAAAATTTTCTAACATTATTTCCTCAAATATTCCTTCTGCCCTTTTCCTTTTTCTTCTCCTTCTAGGATATCCATGGCACATATTTTTGCATGTTTCTTGTTGTCATTTAATTCCCTGAGACCATGTTCAATTGTTTTCATTCTTTTCTTTATCTGTTCTTTTGTATGTTCACTTTCAGAGGCCTTGTCTCCAAGCTCAGAGATTCTGTCTTCTGTTTCTTCAAATCTGCTGGTATATTCCTCTGTGTATTTTTATTTTAGTTATTGTACCTTTCATTCCCATAAGGTATGTTATTTTTCTATGTATGCCTTCACATTCTTTGTGCTCACCCAGTGTCTTCTTAATGTTCTTAATTTCTTTAGCCATCTCCTTGAATTTATTGGGGAGATTTATTTGAACATCTCTGCTTACTTATCTCAACTGTTTTTCTGTCATCTGGAGGCTTAGCTTTTTTCCTTTGACTGGGCCATATCATTTTGTTTCTTGGTATGGATTGTAATTTAATGTTGGTGTCTCAGCTTCTGATTGAGTAGATGTATTTGTTATTGGCTTCTTTTCTATCTTTAGTCTAGGGCTTTATATTTGATTGACTTTGTGCTTCAGCCCCTCTTTGATACTTGGTTCATCTTAGTTTGGAAATTTGTTGTGACTTGTGTAGCCACACAAATTTTTTTCAGGTCTTTTTCATCTGTTTCTTGCCCCTTCTCCCTTGCTGGTTGTGGAATAGGTGCCAAGGATGCAGTTGGTACTCTAAGCTGTGGAGTCTGATGAAGCCCATATTGCCCCAGGAACTGACCAAGCTGCTCTCACCTGTCTCCCCAGCCAGGTTACGGAAGGAAATGAAGCAGTGTGCAGTAACCCAAGCCATGCAGGTCAAGACCACATGTAGTTGGCCAGACACACTAATGATACTCCATCCCTCTTCTTACCTACTCTGGGGCAGGGATGGAAGCACAGGTGTGGGCAGAAACCTAATCTGTGTGAGTCAAAACTGACCACAGTTGCTCATGCAAACTACTGAAACACCAGCCTTCTTCCTAACATATCAGGGATGGGAATAAAACCTGTGGTGTGCCCAGAAATGTGGTTGATGCAGGCCAAAATTGACTGCAGTTGCACAAGGAGTATGAGGGAATGCTGTCCTTCTTCCTGTTCTGTCAGGGGTAAGGATGGAGCCACAAATGTGTCCATTGATCTAGTTTGTATGGAAAAAAAAGTAAGTTCAATTTCCCAGAGAGGGTGAAGGAGCATTGTCCGTCCTCCTGCTCTGTCAGAGGTGAGAATGGAGTCCGATATGTTTCCAACAGTGTAATTCATGCAGTGTGAAAGTGACTGCAGTTACCTGGAGAGGCTGAGGGAGTACTGTCCCTTCTGCCCTCCCAGGAGTGGGATGGAGCCACAGGAGTGCCCCAAACTCTAGTTCTTGCAGGCCAAAAGTACCTGCACTTGCCCAGAGAAATTGAGGAAAACACTGTACCCTTACAATTTTATTGGGGATGGAGATATATCCACAGGCTTGTCCACCAGTCTAGTCTGTGTGGGCTGAAAATATCTGCCAGAGGTGGGGCTGGAGACTAGGCTAGGGCTGAAATACAACCTGGGTAGAAAGAAGGCATTCCCTAACTTCATTGTGATTTTCAAGCAGCCCTGCTGCCCTGCATGCTGGGGGTTGAGTTAAAATGGAGGCTACTGGCCTCTTTATGACTTGGAGAGCCTAACACTTTATCTGTTCTTAGGACTGGACTTTAGCCAGATAAGTTTTCTAATGAGTAGCTGTAATCAGTGCCTGGTTGTTTCTTCCTCAATCATGTTTGGGAAATGGAGCTTCCAACTCCAGGCAGGGAATAGCTCCTGAGGCAGCTTGTGCTGCCAGTGGGGGATGGACACTGCCCTCCATAGTGTGGAGTGCTTTACTCATGAATCTTCACTGAAGACTGGCAGTCTCCTCCTTCCATATTTCCAAGGATGTTGCAGGATGCTCTTTTGGTCTCCTGGCCCCCCCAAAGAGATGATTTAGATTGCTCTGGGTGATTAATAAATGCACTGTAGGACAATCTTACTCTTGGGGCTCCTTACTCTAACACCATCTTGCCCCTTTCACCAGGTAACTGCATTTTAAGAGTGGGTGAGGAGAAAGAGAGAGAGAGAGAATTATCTTGCTCAGTGCTCTATTACCAATGGAGAGCACACTAGGGTTTTATCAAGGGTAGTGTGTTCATTGTCAGTAATTGAAAAACCTGACAATGTAGATTTTAAGGGAAAAGAACCATTACAAAAAATGAAGATATATTTTATATTGATAAATTTCAATTCACAAGGAATGTTTAACAACTTTTAAATTGATGAATCTAATTATATAACTTCAAAATAAATTATCCAAAAATAATAGGAAAGTTTGAAATTTCCCAATAATAATATTGGGAAATTTTAACAGAGCACTCTCTTACTAAAAGAAAAATCTACCTGCCTTCAAAAAAGTTCAGAGACCTAAAAGATTTGAAGATATTGTTAACATACTTGATACAATTGTTAAACAGAGAACAGCTGCACATGATGGATATGATGAGACATTAAGCAAATTGAAGTCATATAGTTTGTTCCCTAACTGCTGTGGAATTTATTTAGAAATCAGTAACAAATATAAATGTAATATCCTTATATGTTTGGAAAATAGCAACAAACATCTCAAGTATTTCATATAAAGGAAAAATGATTTAAAGGTGAAAAAATATTTTGAAAGGCTTGATATAGAAAATATCATACATCACAATTTGCTGCAGCAGGTAAAACTGTTAAAGGAAGAAATTTTATAGCCTTAAATGAACTCAATGTCAAATAAGAAAGGCTGAAAAGTCAAAGATTGAAGTATCCATCTCAAGAGTTAGTAGGAAAAGGGGAAAAAGCCAGTTAACCCATAGGTAGTAGATAAAAATAATGAAAAATATATATATAAATTCATAAAATAGAAAATAAACATTAAATAGAACAATAAACAAAACCAAAATTCATATTTACAGAACATCACTCTTTGCCAGGGGGAGGATGACATGGATATCCAATATACGAAATGAAAAAGAAATAATATTAAAGAGGGAATACAGACATAACATGAATATTATGAAAATCTGTAGGGCAATACATTTTAAAATTTAGGTGAAGTGGACAAATTCCTAGAAGGAACACAATGAAAGAATCTCACAGACATTAGAGTAAGTAAAATAAGGCAGTTACAAAAGAAGGCATATAATATAATTCCATTAATAAAGAGAGCAAAAAACCCACAAAAGTGATATTCTGACAAGTCAGAAAGTGGCTACTTCAGAACAGTATCAACTACAAAATGTTAATTGATTTACTTGGATGGTGGAGATATTCCATAGTTTCATCTAAGTATTGTTTCTGTGGATATTTTCATTAAGCTGTACACATATGATATAATTTATATATTATATAATTTGTGTATTTTATAACTCAATTAAAAAGGTGAAAATTAATTTGTCCATGCAGTCTAGAAGGACTTTGAAAACTCTCTGTATCCTCCATATAAACTTGTCAGAATAATTGCTTTTTTACAAGCTATGGTAAGCAATAGTTTGCTAAGATGTTTCATTTCTTCTATGTGCTCTAATTTGCTTATAATTCTGTGGTGAGATCTTAAGATTCTTGATGATTCTTCTTTTTGTTTCTCCTTTTTTTCCCCTTGATTAGGTTAAAGGGAAATTTATTCTATATTATTATATTGTTGATTGATTCCAAAAAGTAGTAAAAATTATTTTTACAATCCTTGTTTTCTAGTTTCCTAATTACCATGTAATTATTTAATTGCTTTCACGTTCCTTCATTTTATTCAATTGTTTTTATCTAGCATTATGGTATTATGGAAAAAAAGATTAAAGTACATATTTTGTTTTCTTTACTTTGAGCTTCACTTAACCTGTATTCTGTAGATTCCACTATATATTTTTTATCATTGTTTTTAGACTTTTGTCAACTTTATTAATATTAGAGAATTTTCAAGTCTAATTTGGAATGGACTAGTTGGTTTATATTTTAAAATTAAATTATATTTTATTACATTTTTAACAGCATGATAACTGTATTATTTACTCCGTTTTGATTTCTCCATGTTTCTTTGTAGCTTCCTTCACCCATACTTTTATTTTGAAGCTTTTTGCCTAATTACATTAGAGACACTTACTGGAGACCTGAATTTATAATTATGATCTGACATAATGTTATAGTATATTGTAATAGATTAATTAAAGTCTTTTAAATTTATTGCCAAGTAAAACATATTTGATTTTATAACTCTCATATTTCATGTTCCATTATATATACTAAATATTCTATAATACTGTCATTTATGTATTAAATATTTTTAGGTTTTCTTTTAAGGATTTTATTGAAATTAAAACAAATAGGCAGGTGAGTGCCGTGGGTGCCAGAGTGGGCGGCGGAGGTCGGAGTTGGGAGGATGGGGCCCGGGCTGCAGGCTCCTTTGGGGAGCAGGCCGTGCCTACCGGGGCCGTTGTGACCGCGACCCCGTCCACCGCATGAGCTCCAGGAGCAACCGGGAGCGCCTGGGCAGTGGTCCGGGCAGGGCACTCCAAGGCCTCTCTCGCACCAGGTGAGCGCAGCGACTGTGGATGAGCTGCGCCACCTTTTGCCAGGAGCTTCTGGGACAGTAATTATGACATTGAAGATGTTTCACTGTTTGATGCCAAAGAGGAGACTATGAATATGTCAAAAAAATCCAAAGTCAGACACCCAGTGGCATCATTTTTCCATTTATTCTTTCGAGTCAGTGCAATTGTCGTCTATCTTCTGTGTGAATTGTTCAGCAGCAGCTTTATTGCCTGTATGGTGACAATAATCTTGTTGTTGTCATGTGACTTTTAGGCAGTGAAGAACATCAGAGGTAGACTAATGGTTGGCCTATGTTGGTGGAATCATATTGATGAAGATGGAAAGAGCCATTGGGTGTTTGAGTCCAGGAAGGCATCCTCTCAAGAGAATAAAACTGTTTCAGAGGGTGAATAGAGGATCTTTTGGTTAGGACTTATTACCTGCCCAGTGCTGTGGGTAATATTTGCTTTCAGTGCTCTCTTTTCTTTTAGAGTGAAGTGGTTAGCAGTGGTTATCATGGGTGTGGTGCTGCAAGGGGCCAACCTGTATTGCCTACGTCAAGTGTAAAGTGGGCAGCAGAAAGAACCTCACCAGCACGGCTACCTTTTATCTTGGAAAGCAGGTTTTAAGACAAAACTTGGAAAATGATCAGACTTCCTGAAAAGAGTAAAAGCATATGTGCTCTGTTGCATTGGGAAACAATTGAAGAGATTCTTGATGCTGAAACATTTAGAGCTTAGCGTATCTTGGAAAGAGAAGGCTCGAGTTTGTTTCTCCATTGAAAAAGTTTATTTAAAAAAAAGGAAAAATAGTTCTCATATCAGTTTTTTCTTTCTGGCACTTAAGGCTTGAAGGTATGGTATCACTAGAAACATTGTCTTAATTTATTTCATGATATACTTATGAAATAGTCTTGTAATTTCCATATGTCTCTACATAGTCTCTTAATTGCTATACATCCCAAATTAATGAAAGCATTTGCATTCATACACATGAGTAATGGATACGTTTGCATTTTGATCTCAAATTTTGAGATGTTCTTAGTCTCATCTCAAAGCTCTATGTATTTACATATTATTTCTGTAGATTATTTTCAGAAGAAACTTTTCTTTCCACAGTAAGAGTAAGAAATAATCATTAATTTTACAATTTACTGTGTACTCCATGATGAAACATCTTATCCTAGATGTACACAAGCAAGTAAAAACCTAATTATTTTGTTTATTTTTATTTGTAAAAGGTCATGTACTTAAGGCCCAGTTAATAGAAGCAGGATCTTCATAGTTTATTTTTAAGTGATGTCTAGAGATTGTTGCTGCTCTATTTATTATGTGGAAAGGATAGCCAGCTTTTCTTTGGAACTTCTTGGATGCTCCCCAGTGGTCCTTGGCCTAATGAGATCTGTCTTTTACCACTAAAAGAGTATTATTCTTATGTCGTAGTGAGAATAATAATTTAAATACTTGGCATAATGAATGCCTGAAAGACAATTTATTTTGTGAATCTATTTCTTTCTATTATGAGGATATTGTAAATCATGCATTTGTATTAATGGTATTTCTTAAAGTAATATTTGTAAACTAAACCAATCTACAAACTATTATAGGAATCTGTAAATTTTGTTGTAGGAACTGTTAATTTTTTTCAAGTCTTTTAATCAGCAGATTATTTTGTGAATGTATTTATACATTGTTAAAACTTTTTAAGAGATGTTATATTTACTTCAATGAGTGTCTTTATTAGAGTGATAGCCTTGAAGGTGCCTAACTTTATATTTGTATAAAACTCTACTGTTTACAAAATTAAAAAAAAATAAAAAAAAACAAATAAAAACAAACAAAAAAACAAATAAAGACATTTGCACTTATTTTGATGACTTTAATATATTATATTATACAACCCCTTTTATATGAATTAAACCTATCTAGCTGGTACAGATAACTAGAGACTGGAAGATAGGTTTACAGGAAATAGAAAGGGAAAAGAAGGTTGTGAGCCAACACCCATATGGGCAAAAGCTATGATAAGCTGGAACTGAGCAGTTGGGAAGTGAAGGGATATGACAGTGGTATAGGGATACTATTAGGTTGGGTGGTGCAAGCTAGATGGGGGTAGTGTGGGGAGGATGGGTTGGACATTCATTAAACTGGGGGGAGGTTTAGAGGAGGGAGCAGGTAAACAAAGAGGATTAATGGGTACATGGGTGAAACTACAATGATGAGAAAACCTTTTTGGTAATATGACAATGAATGGCTACTAGTTTAGGGTGTTTGATGGGGGGCATTTGGGACAAGCCACACCTGGGGCAGTCTTTGAAAGAATGTGCAACTGATCATTGTGTCATAGTGCGCTGCTCCAGTGGGGGGAGACCCACATAATGAGTGGGAAGGGGTTGGACTCCCATGCTGAGGAGGCCCAATTTGTTCTCAAATAGAGGGGTGAGAGTCTTTTAAGAGCATGGGCATTTCCTAATAGGGGAGGACAGATTAGTGTGTCAAGCCCTCAGGGTTGTAACAAATATCTATGAATTTTGTCTCTCTAGGAGTGAAGCCTTGTGGTTCCCATGGACCCCAAGGGGAGAGGGAGTGAGGAATAGAATAGATGGAAGAGGTGGTATTTAGGTGGCAATGGAATTGTTCTGCATAATCTTACAATGATGGATACAGGCCATGCTAAATTTCATCAAAATTTATAAAAGTGTGTGGTCAAAAATGTAAATGATAGTATAAACCATTGAGCAGGGTTAGTAGCTATGTTTCAATAATTGAACATCAGTTATTGTAACAAATGTACAGTCCACATGTAAAATGGTTATTAATAGGAAAGAAGGAAAAAGGGGAGGATGTTGGGTATATGGAAGTCCCCTATATTCTGTATGTAAATTTACTGTGACCTAAAATCTATCTGAAGTAAAAAAAAAAAAAGTAAGACACTGGGGAAGTAATGGAAGAAAATGCCACTGTACATACAGGGCAACTGTTACTATAGTGAAAGGTCAGACTTCAAAAAAAATTTTTTTATATTTTTCATTTTTAATATGACATTTTTTTGCTTTTACTTTTTCTAAATTATTATGTGTTTTATTGTTTATATTTAAACCTATCATTATTATTTCATTTTCCTATTAATCAAATTTGGTAACATTCTTGGCTTCATTTTTGAAGAAGTTTTGTGCCGCGGTCCAGCCGAGGCACGAGGGAGCAAGACTGAAGGTGGTCAAGGGCGTCGGCGAGAAAAGATGAGTTGCACACCAAGTTGAGTGAGAATCGAAGTATATGTCCTTTTTTTATTCTTCTTATTCTACTTCAATGTAGGATAGCTCAGTTTTTATATACTATTCTTTGGGCAGGCTTGTAAGCATTCCTTCTTTAGTTATGTAAAGTTTACGTAAGCATTCTTTCTATAGCTAAGCAAGGTTGTAGGCATAACACAGACTTTAGATAAGCACTTTTAGTCCCAGGATGTTAACTTTTAACTGA
>JAQZBX010102311.1:0-11173 GCA_029593785.1 Cabassous unicinctus | reverse complement strand
CCCTCTTCTAACTTTTATCAATATTACTATTATCCTTCTTCCTTTATCACATCTTTCAATTCCTCTGGCCCTAATCTATTGCCTTCAAGGGAACATAGAAAGAAGCAAGGAATTAAAATGAGAAGAAAAAGTGTCAAAGAGAAAACTTAACACACACACAGAACCACCAGCCAAATAAAACTCTAGAGCAGACTAGAGGGGAGCATTGGAATCCCTGCAGTTTCTGAGTAATATTTGGGTAATCTAGGCACCTTTATAAAATGTATATATATATATATAACAAATAACATTTATGTAAACAAATGCACATATATGCATATGTATTTATATATCATTTTACAAATAAAAAAATTTTTAAAAAAATAAAAATAAAGGCACTACAGATAATAGAGAGAGAAATAAAAAAAAGAAGCTAGTCAACTGAATAAACCCATCAAGATAAAATGATGACTAGAGGGCAAAAAAATTTACAAACCACACTGAGAAACAGGAAGACATGGACCAGTCCAATGAACAAACTAAAAACCAGGAAGAGATGCAGAACATGGAATAACTAATCAAAGCTTTCCAAACAAATATCATGGACCAACTTAATGAAGTGAAAGAAGAGATTAAGGATATTAAGAAGACACTGGGAGAACATACTGAAGAAATTGTCAACATACATAAAAAGATAATGGATATGATGGTGATCAATGGCACAATCCAAGAAACCAAAAAGACACTGGATTCAAATTACAGCAGATTTGAACAGGCAGAAGAAAGAATTAGTGATGTGGAAGACAATACATCTGAAATCAAACAGATAGTAGAACAGATAGAAAAAAACGATAGAAAAAATCCAGCAGGGACTCAGGGATTTAACCAACAACACAAAACGCACTAACATACACATTATGGGCATCATAGAAGGAGAAGAGAAGGGAAAGGGAACAGAAGGAGTGTTGAAAGAAATAATGGCTGAAAACTTCTCAACCCTATTGTGAGAGATGGATATGCAGATCCAGGAAGCACAGCGCACCACAAACAATATAAATCCCAACAGGCCAAGTGCAAGACATATACTTGTCAAAATGTCCAATCCTCAAGACAAAGAGAAAGTACTCAAGGCAGGAAGAGAAAAGAGAACCATCACATACAAGGGAAGCACAATAAGATTAAGTGCAGATTTCTCATCTGAAACCATGGAGGCAAGAAGACAGTCATATGACATAGTCAAGGTACTCAAAGAAAAAAACTTCCAGCCACGATTTCTCTATCCGGCAAAGCTGGCATTCAAAAATGATGGAGGGCTCAAAATATTCACAGATAAACAGAAATTAAGAGAATATGCCATAATAAACCTGCACTTCAAGAATTACTAATGGAAGTTCTGCAGGTTGAAAGGAGAGAGATAGTTGGAGCAGAGTGTAAGAACAACTGAAAAGACAAAAAAAGAAATAAAAACAACATATGACATACATAAACCCAAAGAAAATATGTCTGATGTAAGAAATTCTTTGAGAGTAATAACCCTGAATGTTAATGGATTAAACTCAACAATCAAGAGACACAGATTGGCAGAATGGATAAGGAAATATATCCATCAATATGCATTCTACAAGAAACCCACATTAGACCCAGGGATTCAAGGAGGCTGAAAGTGAATGGCTGGAAAACAATTTTACAAGAACACAATAACCAAAAAAGGGCAGGAATAGCAATCATAATACCAGACAAAATACACTTTAAATGCAAAACTATTGTAAGAGACAAAGATGGACACTATATATAAGTAAAATTGGTAATCTTTCAAGAGGAGAAAACAATCATAATCATTTATGCATTTACTCAAGGTGCTTCAAAATACATGAGGCAAACACAGGAAAAACTAAGTGAAGAAATGCATGCCTCTACAATTATAGTGGGAGACATTAATAAACCATTATCACCATTAAACAGAACAGCTACACAAAGAATCAATAAAGAAAGAAAGACTCTGATTAATACATTATAGGACCTGGACCTAATAGATATATACAGAATGCTATTCCCAAATAGAGCAGGATATACATTTTTCTTGAATGCACATAGATCATACTCCAAGATAGTCCACATGCTAGGTGACAGAATAACTCTCAATGAATTCAGAAAGATTGAGATTATACAAAGTAACTTCTCTGACCACAAAGGAATGAAATTGGAAATCAGTAAGGGCCAGAGAATCAGATTAGGCACAAAGATATGGAAGTTAAACAACACACTCTTAGACAAACAGTGGGTCAAGGAGGAAATTTCAAAAGAAATCAGTAACTACCTTGAAATGAATGAAAACGACAACACAATATATTAAAACCTATGGGATGCAGCCAATGCTGGACTGAGAGGGAAATTCATAGCCCTAAATCTACACATCAAAAAACAAGAAAGAACTAAAATTGAAGACCTAATTGCACACATGTAGGAATTGGAAAAACAACATCAAAGCATTCCTAAAGGAAACAGAAAGAAGGAAATAACAAAGATTAGATGAGAACTAAATGAAATAGAAAATAAGAAAGCACTAGAAAAAAGAAACAGAACCAAAACCTGGTTCTTTGATAAGATCAATAAAATTTGCAAACCCTTAGCCAGACTATCAAAGAAAAACAGAGAGCAGATGCAAATACACAAAATAAGGAATGAGGAAGGGGATATCACTACTGACACCACAGAAATAAAGAGTATCATAAGAGGATACTTTGAAAAATTATTTGCCAACAAGAATGATAATTTAGAGGAAATGGACAAATTCCTAGAAACTCACAAGCAGCCTATGTTGATGAAAGAATAAATTGATGAACTCAACAGTCGAATTACAAGTAAAGAGATAGATTCAGTCCTCAAAACCCTCCCAATTGTCAAGAGCCCAGGACCAGATGGCTTCACAGCTGAATTCTCCCAAACATTCCAGAAAGAGCTAACACTAATCCTGCTTAAGCTTTTTCAAAAAATAGAACTAGAAAGAACATTGCCTAACTCATTCTATGAGGCCAAATTTACCCTAATACCAAAGCCAAAGAAAGATACCACAAGAAAGGAAAATTACAGACCAATTTCTCTAATGAACCTAGATGGTAAAATCCACAACAAATACTTCCTAATTGTATTCCACAGCATATCAAAGAATTATACACCATGACCAAGTGGGTTTCATACTGGGTATGCAAGGAGTGGATTTGAATAGGGATTTTTTTAAATATAGGATTTGAATGGGCATTTCTCCAAAGATGATATACAAATGACCAATAAGTACACGGTAATGTGCTCAGCATCATCAGTCATTATGGAAATGCAAATCAAAAACACAATGAAATACCAGTTCACAAACACTAGGATTACTTTTATTTTTTAAAAAGTATAAGAAGTGTTAGTGAAATTACAAAGAAATTAGAAGACTTGTAAAATGTTGGTTGAAATGTAAAATGATTGCCTGTTCCTCAAAAAGTTAAACATAGAATTACTTTATGAACGTGACATTGCACTTCTAGGTAGGCATGAAAAGAATTGAAAACAGGGCATATTTGTTTCTCTTAAAATTTTTCTAGAATCATTTTGGCACATATCTCAGGATGACTGATGGGAATTTGAATATGATTTTATTTTATAATTAGATAAATAATTTGGTAAAATACATTTAATCTTTTTCCATGCATGTGGAATGTATACAATCCTCCATAAATTTATTCTTCCTATTTATAATTTGAGGGTAATAAAAATGTACCTTTTTATCCAACACTGGAGGGCAGTGAATAATGAAAATGTTAGAGAGAAAAGTAGATGGATGTGGTGAGTGCAGCCGCCAAGCCTGTGCCTGGGGCCTGTTAGACAAGGCTTGGGGAGGGCAGGAGGGAGAGGGGGCCCCATGGCAAAATGACTGGGACTGCATGGGCTTGAGTGGCTCAGCCATTCTACCTGCTCTCGAGCCCTCAAGGATGGTCCCTAGACTCTTATACCCTGCTTGTGCAGACCCTCCACCCGAGCTCTGGCCACCACAGCCTCTGAGAGGTTCCTGGGCAGGCCCAGAATGACTGGCCATTCAATAAATGCTGCTAGTCACTTGGCCTCTGCTCATCCAGGCCAGTGAACCCTTTGCTTGGCGTGGGGATGCAGAAGGTGGGGTCTGATGGGCATGTCCAACGTCTTCTGTGCTCTAGAAGTCCGTCAGGGCCAAGCTGGCACTCTGGCACAGCTGGGCAGTATCGCAACCCTCCACCTGCTCACCTAGTGGCTTGTGCCTTGAGCCACAGCCTCAGCAAGCCTGGGTTGGTCCTGGTGCTCTAGTCTCCAGTCCATAGTCCAACCCATTCTTTAAGGTCTTTTTTAAAAAACCATCTGTAGAAATTTCCCCGAAATTCATTGTTCCTCATTCAATTATTAATAATATGCCAAGTTAAAAATATATGAATATCTGGGAAAAAAGAAAAAGGAAAACTTTACACTCTTCTCATTATTCAGATTCCTCTGTAATAAGCAGAATCACAGAAGTAGTCAATGGAATTTTTTCTGATCATTGTTATAGTGTCTGCTCTATGAGACAACCAGACTTAAAATATTTTGACAACAAATAGATGATCCTGATATAGAGGCATCAAATGACTTGCCAGAATTTATAGATGGAAACAAAGCCAGAAACAGAAATCATAAATACCTGGCTCTCAGTTCTATACTTAGAATTCTAAACCACCCAGCCTTTTCTACAGAAAAATCTGCATGAATTGAAATTTGTGATGAAGAGTGACTCAACTGAATCTGTCAACCAATAAACTGAAGAGAGAGTCCTATAGATGTTAAAACCACCAAAAATGTTCTAATTCTGGTAGAAGTACATGTAATTGCCAAGGATTATGATAGAGACTGAAAAAAATTCTGAGATTCTCCAACACTAAACTGATGAAGAGCCACAAGTTAAGTTTTGTATAATTCTTGACAAGAGCCATACTTTGAAGGTGACTGCCCAGAAGAAATGGCCTTTACTGAGAGCTAATAGCAGTGGCCTCTATAAATGTGAAATTTGTGAGTTCAATAGCAAATAGTTTTTTGAGTTAATGCAACATATGATCCTGAAGTATAAGCATACTAATTCAAATGTGTTGAGTATGCAAGGAAAATTTCTCCACCAACCTGCTTCTGATGGAGCAAACCAAACTATGAGGAGGTTCCCTATATTTGTAAATACTGTGATTTTAAGATGATAATTTTTGAGAACCTTAGCCAGCACATTGCAGACACTCATTTTATTGATGACCTCTAATGGTGTGAGCAGCATGATGAACAGTTCTTCTCAAGCAGTGAACACTACCTAAATTTCCAGGAGCACAGCTGTGATGAACAGTACTTGTGTCAGTTCTGTGAACATGAAACATGATTCAGAGGACTTGCACAGTGCTGTGGTGAATGGGTGTGCATGTAAATTAATGGAGTTGAGTGATGAGTAAAACAATAGAGCACATGGACAGTACAACCTCTTAAGCAAAATTAACTTTGAAAAATGTAAAATTTCTTTGTATGTCAGGCATGTGCTTTTTGGAGTAGACTTCATGCAACTGTTAACAGACATGTTGTTGTTGAAAATAATAAAAATCCCTCCACGTTTGTGATGACTTTGGAAAAGGCCTTTTCAAGTATGCTAGAGTATTGCAAGCATTTAAATTCATATTTATCTGGAGGGATTTATTCATGTCAATACTGTGAATATTCAAGAGGACAAATTGAAGTTCTTAAAATTCATCTAGATTTCAAGTATATGGCTGACTTACCTCATAAATATAGTTACTGTTTGATGAGGTTTGGAAATGAAAGGGGATTAATAACTCACCTTCCAGTCCATGAGACAACTTGATTGTTCTCTTTATTTAACCTATATTATATTGTTGTAAAATAGTAAATTCAACTTTTTTGGGGAAAAAATGTAAAGGAAGATCAAAGCCACTGGTTCTTGATACAAAGGGTTTGATAATGTGGTTTAGGTATGACTCTTTTCCAGGAGACATAAGCAGGGGCAATGTTTGGTCATAATAGATTGTGAGATAAGTTTATTCAGGTGAAATAAAAAAATGGGACAAATACTTTATGATTCTCACTATTGTGAAATAAATATATTGTGTAAACTCGGGGAGTAAATAATTAGAATATAGCTCACCAGAAAGTAGAAGGAGGGAAGAGAATGGAAACCTGAGTAGAATTGTTAAAAAGTTTGTTTATAAATCTTTAGAAGTGAATAGAAATGGTTAAAAAATATCATGGTGTTTGTAACTAGCAGTGCTATTGTATGGGTATGACAGTGGTTGAAAGGGAAAGTCTAAGGTCATGTATATCGCTAGAAGTAAAGCTAAAAACTGTAACGTGGGGCTGTATAGGATAGTAAAACCTCATGTAAAACATGGATTTGGGGGAAATTGCATATATAAGATGCTTTACAAAGTATAAATACAAATATACTAGAATGAAGGAAAAAGAATAGCTGTTATGTATGGCAGGTGAGGCATAGAGATTTTGGGTGAAGAGTTTTTTTTGTTTATTATTATTTCTGTAGTAATGAAAGTTCTCTGGGAATCATTGGGGTGACGAATGCACAAATATGTGATTACACCGAATAACATTGATTATTCTCTGGATGGAGTTATGCTTATTTATTAATAACAGTAAAATTCAATTGTTGAAAAATCAATAGTTCATATTTACAGTATTCCATTGACATATATGTCCTGAAATATAAATGAGAATATGTGAGAAAATTTCCTCCTATGGTGTCATTATTTCTTGAACTTTTCAAACTGTATTCAAGTTTATCTGACTTTAAGGAAAGGAAAATTCATATACCATTGGAATTAAATTTTCATACAATGGACTTTGTCCTGATCTCCATCCTTGAAGATTTTCCCTCTTCTTTCCTGAACAAATTCCCATTTTCTTCTCATTCTTCTCATATTGCAATCCTTTAAATCCTTTGTAACTATCAGTGACCTAGAGTACTCCTTAATTTGAAATTATTTCCCAAGCTAAAAATCAATGTTTGAAATATACTCATGATCTTTGGGAAAATTCTACATTTTCTTTCCCCTAATTTGACTCTAACAAATGTAGTTTTTTTATTATTTCAGGCAGGAAAATGACTTTACAAAAGTAGAAATGATGCCAATGCAATATATTAAAAGAAAGCCACATCTAGCATGACTTCTGTGGTAAGTTCAAGGATATGAACTATGTTTATTTAAATAGAGAAATGGGAAAGGCATAAGTAAATATTTCATCAAAATCACACTTGTCAATAAAGTTGGATTCAGTGCTGATAAAGAAAAATATCTTGTATTGCTAGATTTAGGGGAAAAAATAATCTGAGCTCAAAACTGTAATTTGAAGCCTTGCAAATGTACACTTGGATGAACAGGATTCATATATCTTGCCTTGAAACTTAAAGAAATCCTGAATATTGGTCAGATCACTTGACATTAGTGATACTGAAAAAGAGCAACTTTCTGTCATGCCAAAGATTAACATGGCTGTGTTTAAGAAAGATGGGTAACATTTTAATTGGAAACTATAACTGAATGATTAGGCTTGAATTCATCTGTAAAGAAATGAATACTGAACAGTCCAATTACAAGTAAAGAAATAGACTCAGGCATCAAAAACCTCCCAAATAAGAAGAGCCCAGGACCAGGCAGCTTCACAGGTGAATTCTACCAAACATTCTGGAAAGAACTAACACAATCCTGCTTAAGCTCTTACAAAAGTAGAAGTAGAAGGAACATTGCCTAACTCATTCTATGGTGCCAACATTACCCTAAGACAAAGCCAAACAAAGATGCCTCAAGAAAGGAAAATTACAGACCAATCTCTCTAATGAACCTAGAGGCTAAAACCCTCAGAAAAATACTTGTTAATCTTATTCAACAATATATCAAATGAATTATACACCATGACCAAGTGAGTTTCATCCTGGGGATGCAAGGATGGGTCAACATAAGAAAATCAATGTAATACATCACATAAACACATTGAAAGAAAAAATTCACATGACCATCCCTATAGGTACAGAAAAAGCATTTGACAAAATACAGCATCGTTTCCTGATAAAAACACTGCAAAAGATAGGATTGGAAGGAAACTTTCTGAACATGATAAAGGGTATCTATGAAAAATCCACAGTTAACATCATAAGCAATAGTGAAATCCTAAAAGCTTTCCCTCTAAGATTGGGAAAAAGACAAGGATGCCCACTATCACCATTCCTATTTAACATGTCTTAGAAGTACTTACTTGAGACTAAAGAAAGGGAAAAATATAAAAGGCTTACAAATTGTTAAGGAAGAAGTAAAAATTTCACTATTGGCAGATGACATGATCCTATACATAGAAAGCCCTGAGAAATCTACAACAAAACTTCTAGAACTTGTAAAGGAGTTCAGTAAAGTCATAGGCAGTAAGATCAATACTAAAAAATCAGTAGCATTTCTGTACATCAAAAATGAGCAATCTGAGGTGGAAATCAAGAAAAATATACCATTTACAAGAGTAGCAAAGTATTAAATACCTAAGAATAAATTTAACTTAAGATAAAGGACTTATATAAAGAAAACTACACAACAGTGTTAAAGGAAATAAAAAAAGACTTAAATAAATGGAAGAAGAGTCCCTGTTCATGGATAGAAAGAATAAACATCATCAAGATGTCTATCCTACCCAAAAATTCTACAGATTTAATGCAATCCCCCAAAAAATCAGCTCCATGTTTTTTTAATGAATTGGAAAAACTAACAACAAAATTTATTTGGAAGGGTAAGGGGCCCTGAATTGCCAAAAACATACTGAAAAAAAAAATGAAATTGGAAGTATAACACTACCTGACTTTAAAGCATACTACAAAACTATAGTGGTCAAAACTGCAAGTTATTTGCACAAGGATAGACAAACTGACCAATGGAACTAAATTGAGAGTTCCAATATAGATCCTCACTTGTAAAGTCATCTGACAGTCAACAAGGCCACCAAGCCCACTCAGCTGGGTGAGAAAGACCTCTTCAACAAGTGGTGCTCAGAGAAATGGATATCCATATCCAAAAGAATGACATAGCAACACTATCTCACACCTTATATGAAAATCAACTCAAGATGGGTTAAAGATCTAAATATAAGAGCCAAGATCATAAAGACCTTGGAAGATAATGTATGGAATTATCTATAGGACTATGTAATAGGAAATGGTTTAATGAACTTCACACCCAAAGCATGAGCAGCAGAAGAAAAAATAGATAAATGGGATCTCCTCAAAATTAAAAACTTCTGCACTCCGAAGGACATTATCAAGAAAGTAAAAAGGCAGCCTACCCAATAGGAGAAAATATTTGGGAACCATATATCTCATAGGAGCCTAATATCCTGCATATATAAAGAAATCCTACACCTCAAAAATAAAAAGACAAACAACCCATTTAAAAATGGGTAAGTGACCTGAAAAGACACTTCTCAAAGGAAGAAAAGAAAATGGGTAAAAAGCACATGAAAAAATGCTCAATATTGCTTACTATTAGGGAAATACAAATTAAAACTACAATGAGATACCATCCTACTCCCATTACATTTGTGGCTATCAAAAAAAAAAAAAAAGCAGACTATAAGTGTTGGAGAGGATGTGAAGGAAAGGGAAACCTCATGCACTGCTGCTGTGATTGTGAAATGTTCTAGCCATTGTGGAGGACAGTTGGTGGTTCCTCAAATAACTAACTATAGACCATCCATATTATCCAGCAATTCCACAGCTGGGTATATACCCAGAAGATTTGAAAGAAAAGACATGAACAGATATATGCACACCAATGTTCATAGCAGCATTGTTCACTATTGACAAAAGCTGGAATTAACCCAGGTACCCGTCAAGAGATGAATGGATAAACAAAATGTGGTACATACATACAATGGAAAATTACTCAATTCTAAGAAGGAATAAAATGCTAACACACGGGAAAACATGGATGAATCTTGAAGACCTTATGTTGAGTGAAGCAAGACAGTCATTGAACGATGAACAGTATATGACCTCACTGATATGAAATAAGGAAATTAAGCAGTCTCTGGGAATTATTGTCTGAATGATAGGTTTACAAGAAAGAGAAAGAGAAGAGAAAGTTGGGAGCCATCACCCATATGGATGTAATCTATGGTAAGGTGATAGAGTGTAGTTGCATATTGAAGGGATAGGACAGGTCATAGTGATATTATTGGGTTTGGTGGTGCAGGGTTGACAGGTGACAAATTGGGAAGGGTGGGTTAGAATACACAGCATACTATGGGGAGAGATGGGAGAGGGACCAGGTGAACACTTGGGATTTGTGGGTATGAGGTTGAAAATACAGAGTTTGGAATGCTCTTATGGCAATATGACAAAGAATTTTTACTGGTATAGGATGTTTATTGGGGGGCATTCGGAACAAGACTTATCTGGAGCAGGCTTCTAGGGAGTGTGTGAGTGTTCATCCTGTCATAATGTGCTGTATCAGGTTGTGGAGACTCACACAATGAGTGGGAAGGAGATTGACTCCCTTCTTTGTGAGGACTGCTTCACTTCTGAGGCAGGTGGGAGTCTCTAAGAGCAATGGTGGTTCCTAATAGGGGAACCACCTAATAAAGGAGGGCAAACCAGTGTGTCAAGACCTCCTGTTGCATGTAACCATGAATCTTGTCATCCAAGGAGATAATTCAGGAGGTCATCATGGGCCCCAGGGGGATGGGAGGGAGGAACAGAATAGATCAAACAGGCGGTATTTAGTGGTCAGTGGAAATGTTTTTAATTACCTTACAGGGATAGACAAAGGACATGGTAAATATTATCAAAATTTATAAAAGGGTACAGTCTAAAATGTAAACCATACTGTAAACCATTGACAATGCTTAGTAGCTATGTCTCACTATCTGTATATCAGTTAAAGCAATGCTACAATCCACATACAAAAAGGTTTTAATATGTGGTGAGGAAAGGGAGAGGAGATTGGGTATATGAGAGTCTCTTGTATTCTGTGTGTGACTTTCCTGCGACCTGAAATTTCATTGAAAATCAAATGAAAAATAGTGAGACACTGGGGAGTGAGTGAGGGAAGGTGCCACGGTGCCGCGGTCTAGCCGAGGCATGAGGGAGCAGTCTGAAGGTGGTTAAGGG